>JAMKQA010003134.1:0-31612 GCA_024699735.1 Posidonia australis
GGTAAACATAAACACAGGATGAAATATAACTAAATATCACCGATCCGAAGGCATCAGCAAAGTCAGAATGTAAATAACATGATACCGTAAACATAATCAAAGATGGGAAAATAGATCTAGGAATATATATACAGTTTACAGTAACATGAACAGCAGAAGTCATGATAAAACAACATATGCAAGAAGAAAGACCAAAAGCCACTGTCACAGGGCCTGACCGGGACGATAAGAGATCGTCTGAGGCGGGGCTAGCCCGCGAAATGCCAGACGATAAGTGATCGTCCGAGTGGGGGGTGTTCCCCACTCATTGGAGGCAGATGTGGGTGCAAAAAGTAGTGGAGAGGACTTCCTCTTCCGGCTTCCCTTATGAGGAATGCAAGGAAGCAACGCAGGGCGCAAAGGGGGGTTAGAAGTTACCCACTGCGAAGATACCTCGCCAGACTTGGATCTCCCAAGGAGCGCATCCCCATCCAAAGCCACCTTACGCGACCGGAGGTTGTAGGGAGGAGGTACTCGGCGAGAGGAGGGAGGGCGTCGATCTACCGCCATAGGGTGCCCAGGAGGAGGAGCACAGAGGCGGAGAGGCCGCCAAGAGCAAAAAAACTGGGAGTAGGGTTAACGCAGGCGTGGGAGTATCGCAGGACAATTTTTCGCGAGAGCTTTTCCAATTGTCATATCCCTTTGTCATTGTTGTTTTCATCATTGTTGTCATCTCCCTTCTTTATTGTCATCGTCACATTTACTTAGGGGTGCATATAGTTTGGTTTAGTTTTGACAAAAATAATGAAATGTACAGTACCTATCGATTTTGAGTATATTGGAATCGAACTGAACTGAACCAAACCATGAATATATTTAAGATCAAACCATCCAAAAGTAAGCCGATTTGATTCGATTCTTGGTTTTTAAACTAAATATTCATAAAAAATATGATTCAACAATAAATTATTTTAATAATTGGTATTTAGTGGTACATAATTACCTAGATAAAAAGACAAATAATTGAAATTTGAATTCAAATCAAGTTAACCTATTACAATGTAAAATTACATGACACAACAAAAAGAAATGTTAAGTTGAATCAATCCATCGTTTATCTATATTAATATATAGATCGACTTTCGATTTAGTTCGGTTAACCGTACCCAAAATCAAGAACTGGAGCATTAAAGATAGTTTTAAAATTTAAGAACCAAATCGAATCATTTAATAGATCTAAATCAAGTTAAACTATCAAAAATGATTTGGTTCAATTCGATTAATCAATTCTGACCAAACAACAAGCACCCCTACGTATACTATCATCGTTGTTGTCTCTCCTCCACTTCTAACATCTCTATAGTTCTCTCCTCCTAGAAAGAACATGATAGTATATTCGTCAAATATCATTTTTATAATAATAAAATTTAACATATGTTTATAAATATATTTTTTTTTGTTAAAAGTTTAAAATGTATTTCATCGGCTTAAAGCCCGGTAAGAAAAACATAGCAATGTATGCGATATTACAAAATTTGAGGCATCTGCCCAAAAAATATAAGTTCCAAAGTTACACCACCAACAGGAAACTGCACTGAAGAAAAGGAGGCTCAGAGGCCCTCAGGTGGCACACTGCCTCTTCCAGGGTCAACAGGGGACAAAGAAGCAACACCTGGGGGCAGCCTAGAGGAAGAAGGAATGGAGAGGCAGGGAGAGTCCTGTTGGGCAGAGATGGCTGTCAAGAAAGACCTCACCTCATCCTTTTCGAAACCTGCCAAAAGATTGTCTAACCAAAGGTTCATAAGAAACATAATTTCAGAGATAACATCAATTGCAGTTGAACAAGTATTCCTAAAAATCCTATGGTTTCTTTCTTTCCAAATCAGCCAGAGGATGGCTTGAACCAACATAATCCACCCAACATATGGCAAGTAACATTTAAGATGTGGCATAGTAATGAAAAGATCTGTCACAGATAAATGTCCAGGAAATAATGGTGAGTTGAGGAAAAAATCCCACACTTTCCTGGCAAAAGAGCAATTCAGGAACAAATGATTATTATGTTCAATGCTGACTTTGCAAAAAGTACATAAAGGTGTCCCATTCCAGGATCTTTTTTGCAGATTTGCTTTAGTCAAACTTTTATTTTTAAGGACTAGTCAAGCAAACAATTTAACTTTTAAAGGAGTGGCAGCCTTCCAGATACATTTAAGAAACCTATTTCTAAATCCCCCATCATTTAAGATATTGTATGCTGCTTTAACAGAGAAAGGCTGGTGAGATGGAGGTAGCCATAGGATGTTTATAAATATTTCTATACTAACTTCTATATTATAAAATACCACTAGAAACTCCTCACTATCATTCAATTTCAACGTCGAACAACTAAGATTAAGTTCTATTATGTTGTCATACATTTGATGTAACATCTCTGTTTTCATAAATTGTAGTTAAATTATTATTATTTTTTTAGAAGAACTAAGTGAAATATATTAAATATTTTCAAATTTACAGAACTATCAAAAATTTAGAAAACAAGACATCAACAACGCATGCATGGCAAGTTATAGTTAAATGATCGATTATATTCGTTCTATTGTAGTAGTATAGATTAATAGAGCCAGTAAAACTTTCCAATGTCTCACTAGTTTCCAATCGCTTGACCAGCTAGTAAGTATCATCCTTTTACAAAAGGACTCACCTGTTCCTAAAGCCTTCAACGATTTGTCTGTCTTCGTTAGTTTTTGCCTCCAAAAATGCCCCCCAATGTTCCCCTTGCTTAGTGGGGCATAAACTAGTGTAGGACAATTTAATTAAAGTTGATTGGCAGTGATGTTGCCCATCTTTAGTTGGTAGGGCATACTCTAGAAGACCGTGTAACATGAGGCTCAACTGTGCTCTTGCGTTGACCCCCTTTGTTCAGAAATATCATGCACTTGCTTAAAGGTTTACAAATTCTGTGGTCCGGTCGGGCCTGGCCCAAGCAGATTTTTTAAGCCCCCACAGTCCAGCATGGGCCATGGCCTATGGCATGGCTAGGCCGTGGGCCAATCAGGCCAGGCTGGGCCTCCGGCTAGGCTGGGTCGGTCTGGTCTAGCAAGTCGGTCTGTTTTTTTAATAAATTGAAGAAAAAAAAATTAGTTGTTATTAAATATTTGATATATACATAAAAAAATTAAAAATATATAAGATATTTTATATTTTACATTTACAATTTTTACATCAATATAAATTAAAAAATTTACAAAAAAAATTATTCATTGTCATTAGTAGAAGTTGTCATCTCAAATGTGGCCTCCATTAAAGTTAATATTGTTTCCTTATATTCTGATTCGTCATTTAACTTCAAATTCTGAAGACGATCAACCGTATCGTACCAATCCATTAAGCATACAGAGGCTATTACAGATTTTTTTGATAATTTACATCTTCTATAACTTAAAACTCTTTTACCTATTGAAAATGCAAACTTTGATGCCATAGTAGACGTCGGAATCGTTAATAAATCTTTTACCATTTTAGAAACTATAGGAAATTTAATTGTAGTACTAAACCATGATTTTAATATATCTAAATTATTCATTTCAGGTTCATTAAAAGCAAATTCACATTCTAAATAATTTTCTAATTCATTATTAGTAATTAATTTTGGGTATTTTTCTTTTTTTTTAAATTATTTTAATCCAAAATAAACTACTACTACTACTACTAGTATTTCTTTCTACAAAACTAGATGTATTAACACTAAAACTACTTTTACTACTGTAAAGTTTAACATATTCTTCAAATAATGTATATAAAGTTTCCTTAACTTTATTATTAAATTCATCTATTCTTTTAGTTTTATTTATGTTACTAAAAATATCATCTAAAAGTACCAAACAATTAACTAATCTATACCTAAAGTTCATGACTAATGCTAAACATGCCCACAATGGAAGTGATTCCCAATAACTATTATATTTTTATTCCATTAATTGAATAATATTTACAAAACATGGGGCATGTCTATATCATTGAAAAACGTTTGTAATATTAAATAAATTAACTAAAACTAGAAAACTAGTAAGATAATATTGACCTGATAATTGTTAAGTTGCATAATAAAATGGTTCTAAAAATTTATAAATTATGTTAGAATTATTCCAATCTTCATCATTTAAAAAATAATTAAATTTTACATTATAATACATTGTAATTATGTTACTATAAAGTAAACATGAACTTAACATATCATATGTTGAGTTTTTATCTATGTTAAATATCTAATTTAAATTTTTTAGGTTTTAAATCTTGTTTCGCACATAGATATCTAAATTCTTGAAATCTTTTATGTTTGAATAAAGAAAATAGCTGATATTATATTTTTATATAAAGCCTAATGCAATCTATACATTCTTATACAATTAAATTTAAAATATGACAACAACATTATTACTAGAAACATTATCCAAAAATATTGTATTAATTTTATTATATATTTTAAGTTCTTTAGCAATATTATTTATAATATTTACTATAGCTTTACCAATATATGGATAATCAAAAACTCTAAAAGTAATTATTCTTTTTGGTAAATTTCATTCTATGTCTATCCAATGTATAGTTAAACATAAGTAAGAAAAATTATTAGAACTAGTTTAAACATTACAAATTAATGATATTTTACATACTAAACTAAAAAACATTCTAATTAAAAATTCTTTATCTTTTTTAAATATTTTATAAATTATATTTTTAGTGGTGTTCCTAAAATAACCTTTAAATTGTGGGTTTAAATAATTTTGTACATAAGTTTCAAATTTTTTATTTTCGAAAAATTTACATGATTGTTCATCTTGTATGATAAATTTTGTTATACCTTCATTAGCTTCTTCTGCATTATATTTCTAATTTACTATTCCACTAGAACCTAATTGTAATTTGGATTGTTTTAAATCAATGATATTATCTTTATTATGTGTAGCTATACATTTTTTAAGATGCCTAGCTACATGACCTATACCCCTATCCTAGGACAAGTATATCCAATATTACAATAATTACAATAATACTTATCTTCATCAGTAGGATCTTAAGTTACATTTTCCCAACATTTGTGTGGTTTGGGTAAATCTGACTCCTTGGTTGGGATGTCTTGGCTTAAGATATTTTCATATGTATGTCATTATAATTTCTAAAAAGGTTAATAATATACAAAATCCTAGACCTCAAAAATGGAGAGATTGGAAGTAGAGAAATTAGAGAGATTAAAAGTAAAGAAATTTTGTTATTGTTGACAGCAATCGAAGAGTCGGAGTTTGGAGTCCAAAGACGACTTTTTGGAGACTTGGACCGATGTTGTAACGACTCAGATTTTAAGCAACATTTTAGGTCCAGAATTTAATTTGGAAATCCTAGTGTGTTGAATGCTAAGATAGTTGCGTCTTATGTTAGACACTATATATGCAACCTTTAACATCTGGCTTGCAAGAACTCATGTTGTTAGACGAGTATATTCATATGTCTCATGTAAGACACAATAGATCTTGTATCAAATACCTCAAGTCATTTCTAGAATTGCTGTTTGTGCCTGCTACCTATACAAGTCCTTGTCATTGCCTCATCTCTTATTTTTCCTTCTCTTCTCCTTCCCTGTCTGGCTAGAGAGGGTTTTAGAGGGTTTTCATGAGAGAGAGAGAGAGAAGAGAGAGAGAGATGGGGTTACATGGAGCATGCATGTTGGTGAAGAAGGTGTCTTTGAGCTTACATGTTGGGTTCTTCTTCATGCATGTTGTTGGTGGCTGCAAAGGTGTTTCTTGGAAGAGCTTGGTCATCTCTGGAGCTTCAGGAGGAGAGATCTTATGGTGCATGCATCCTAGAGTTGGAGGTAAGGGCATGTTTTGGTTGAGCATTGTCTTTCCTCTTCTTTTTATGTGCATGAACTCTTTGATTCAATTTTTGGTGTTGCATGTGCTACTAGGAGTTGGAGGAGCTCTAAGACTGATGGAGGAAGTTCTCTAAATTCTCATTGAAGTTTTAGAAGGCATACAGCAGCCATGAGTTTCAAGGTGAGTGTTGGGTTCCTTGGTTTTGGGTTCTCTTCTCCTCTTCCCTTCTTTCATGCATGCAAGTACTCATTGTTTGGATCTTTGGTCGTGGGAGCTTAGAGGATGCTTGAAGAGTGGTTAGATGGATTCTTGGAGCTCTAGCCTTGGATGGAGGATTTGTTGCTTGGAGATGGGTCTTTTCTCTTGGATGCAAGGTACACACCTAATTAGAAGTAGTCTAGATTTCTGTTATGGTTAGATTTATGTTGCATGCAGGATATTAGATGCTCTTCTAAATATTCTATGGTGCATCCATGAGATGGTTAGATTTGTATACTTAATCTAGGAGTTTCTATTTAGTTTCTACAGTTTGGTTGTAGAACACATTGTCTGGTGCATTCTATATTAGATGCATGCTTAGCCATGTCATACACCCATTCTGCAAATTTCTTAAAGTTTTTCTTATGGAATAGCATATTGGTTTTAAGATCTAGATATGTGATTCACGTAGTAGAATAGATGTGGTTCCTTGCCTATTTCGACCCATTGATCATTTAATGTAGGTGCATGATAGTTTTCTAGAAGTTTGGTCAAGGATCTGATTTGTGGGTGTAGGACATAGACCAAGTTGCGTCTGATATAAGACGCACATTTTATAGCGTCTTACACACCACTCAGGCAACGCATGATTTTACATATTATAAATTGATTCTGTGAGTTGAAATGGATTGCATGCAAAGGAAATATATGTCTCTCAATCATATCTTGATCCCTTGATAACATAATTAGGAGGTGTGATGATTTCATGTAGGGTTTTGTTGGGAACTGAGACATAGGTGTTAGACGTAGGGTTACATCACCTACGCTTTACATTTGAAAATTGAATTTTAGCTATCTCCTGGAAAACTGATTGATATAATGATTTAGGAAATTAGGTTTCCGCTCTAATGGCTTAGATAGACATTGTGGTTTATGATTAACCTTAGGAGATTATTTCATACTTGAGAATTCGTGTATGGATGTGGTGTGCACTAAATTATATATTTAGAGGCTTTAAGGGTGTAGGACATAGAGCTTACATCCGATGTTAGACACAAGCCAAGTTACATCTTACATTTGTTTTCCAAAACTTGAAGTTCTAGATGTTGATTTTGATGGAGTTTGGTCTTGTTGATTAATGAGACTTCAAGACCTTTATTTTGGATTTTAATGTTGACTTTCTATATGAGTTTGATGCCCAAGAAGTATGGTTTTCAATTGTTGTTAATTCAAAGAGTTTTGGATTTCATGCCTAGTGTTTTCTTTCGTCATTTCGAGCTGGGATATTGAGATCACTTCCCAGATGTGTTTTGGTTTGTGTTAGGGGCATGGGAGACAAGCATGTGTCTCTAGCACACGTTATGTCCTCATGAGTTTCTAGCCTAGTAGTGAGCTTGGCTTGTTTTTTAAAGGTTGTGAATTGATCCTGTGTTGGTTTTGTGTGGTGTTTTCGGTGTGGTGTTTATGCAGAGTTTTGCATGGTATTTTACGATGTTTTGAAAATGATTCTAAAATTTCTTTTCAAAAGATATTTAGAAAAGAAATGCATGAGCTTTGCAAAAGTCTTGAAAAGGTTTTTCCATTGATTTTTGTTTATGTAGACCAAGAGGTTATAGGATTGTTTTAGTGGATCTAGAGAGTATGATACTTTTAGAGTAAGTTAAGTACAAGTTCAAGGATAAGGTGTAGGAACCAAGAGGCCAAGGAATCATGGCAACAAACCCAGGAGGTATGATACATCTATGTAGCTTGATGGAATGTCCGAGGATGAGGTTCCAGTGCTAATAGGCTGGAGGGTCGTGTTGCCAGGACTATTATGATGAGACTCCTAGGTGATCGAGCACGATTGACTTGGCTAGGAATTAGAGGTTGAGGTGCCATCCAGACTCATAGGTGTGGATGTGGATTTGAGGGTGATGTTGGTATAGATGATGTTGTGTCCACTCACATCAACACCTTTAGTTGTAATTGCCACTTGTCCTATGCTTTCGTCGTTAGACAAGACACCTTGCAGGAGTTATTGCAATGAATGTGATGGATGTAGGTTCCCGGTTCACTGGATCAACAGTCGGATGTCGTCCAACGATCTCCTCATGCTATGTAAGATCCTTCCCTTCAAAACAAATAAGAAAAAAAGAGAAAATGGATTAGATTAGGTGTAGTAAACAATAACAAAAGAAAAACTTGAACATGCAACTAAATACTAACTCAAGGGTGGTTCTCCACATGCATATGCCATGGGCTACTTTATGTCATGCAATGGATTTATGTAATAATAAATAAAATAATTGGAAAACAATACTTCCTTTATCCTCGTACGTTGTGGAGTGGATGAGAAACAAGAGGCTACGAGTGGAGCTCTAGAGGTGCACGTAGGCTTAGATTGAAAGGATCTCTATGGATCTAGGATGATTTTGGCAAGGCTTTGCTTGATTTCTCTGTCTCTAGGCAACCTCTCTCTAATTTTAAAAAGCCTCCCAAAACTCAAGGTCCGGGGGTCTCTTTATAGGCACAAGAACATCAAATTTCATCAAAAACAAGTCAAGACAATATTTAAATATTGAACTTGCTCGAAAATTCGAAAAATGGGATATTTAGGACTCGTCGCTGGTGGAATCGACGACATATCAAGATATGTCGACAGTGGTAGCAACGACAAGCCAACAGATCCTATTTCCCCATGCAGGAAAAAGGGTGAAAACGTCTTTTATAAACTAGTCGCCGCTTTTTGTAGCAACGAGCTCTAAATATCTCCACGTTCAAAATAAAAATCCAAAACTAATTCAACAAATATCTAACAACTGTAAACGACTCGTTTTGACCTTTTCAAACTCTCTTGAAATCGCTAGAATATTCTAGAAAATATTTAAATTCAAAATCAAATTTTAAATCCAAATTCAAAGTTAAAATCACATTTAAAAGATAAAATCCCCAATAATAATGAGAATTATGTTAAATATATCTATAACAAATTCCAATCTCGTAACTAAATAAATATTTGGAAATTAAGCATGTGTTGAAATTATCTTTTTAAATTATAAATAATTCAAGCATTTAAAAGGTGATAATTAATATCATATCTTAGTTTCGAACATGATAAAAATATATGATATTAAAATCAATGTCATCCATTCTTCTAGAATTTTCTGGAATTATCTAGCATTGATAAAGATTTATATGATATTCCATAGATATATAAGTATGTAGAAAATCCTAGAAATTAGAATAATTATGGGGAAAATATGATAATTTTGGTAAATATCTCATATATTATATTAAAGTTTGGAATGACAAATTATCTTGAAAAAAAATTCCAGGATTTTCGTAGCTTGTTGCTGTGGAAATGAGTCTAGTTGCTTGTACCTATGGCAACTAAACTAGTCGCCTGTACCTGTGGCAATGAGACTAGTCGCCTGTGCCTGTAGCAACATCATGGTCTTTTTGCGTTCTTCCCCTATCTTTTATGTTAAATCCACAAAAACTCCTTGAAAGTCCAGAAAATACTCGAAAATCACATGAAATCATAAAAAAACACCTTCTTTAAGCTCAAAGTACTCAAATCTGCCACCAACTTAAGTAAGATGAGAGCGTTAGCTCTGCCATAGCTAGCAACTCACACCAAAACGTTCAAGGGACTCAAGCCTACCACTAGCTTGAGCGGGTTAGTTCTATCACAGCTATCAACCTTGAACCAAGTAAAATCAAGAATGTTTTTAAAGAAAACATGAAATATCTGAAAGATAGAGCAGAAGATCCCTAGCCTTGTAATCTGGGACGCCTCAAAGGTTCCTATCCTAGGTGTACTCTGGAAAATGCAAAAATGGAATATCTATAGATGCCCCTCCTTAGAGGTGATCTTGGAACATGATTGGCTCCAAGGTAAGAATGATATCTCCATTGAGCATTTCATGGAAAAGGGTGCTTGCTCTCAAATGGTCTGTCATAGTTAGACCATTAAAGGAAGTATAAAAGAGGGATCAAACTTTGTTTCAAAGCTATGTGTCACAGATGAGTAGTTCATTTGGAGCTATGTGTCACAGCTTGATGTTGAGACCATGTCAACCATGTAGAGATGTCACTTTAACGTAGCAGAAACTAAGGATGGTCAAAAGGCGTAACCGTGGCCGACCAGGAGTGAAAAGGGAATGATTGTGGGGCAAGTACCCTAGCACTGATCGAAAATAAAAAAGGATTTGTGGCTTCTCATCTAAGAGCTTACCTGAATTGGAATAGCAAAAAGATAGGTGAGACTTAATTGACTCTGAGAGGATCATAGTTCTAAGGTTCCTAACTCTCTTGAAGAATAATACTCTGTTAGCGCCTCCAATTCCAATGCATGATTCCTAAATGCATGGATGTATGATTCAAGCAAACAGTAATGTAAATGCAATGTCAACATACGATATACAATGCATGGTCCGTATGACAGGTTAGGCCGACGGGGTACGGGTGGTCCCTAGCCATACAGACATGTGTAAGATGCATAAATGCAATTTATTGTGGTCAAGAATTTTCCATCCTCGAGTGTGACTAGTACTCTTGGGAAAGGACTGTCGTCCCACAACTCGACTTAACAAGTAAAGGGGCTCTATGAAAGAAAAGAACAGGGTGAGGGAGTGAGCCCTTCCTTTACCAAACCAGGGTTTTGCCTCTTGGTCAAGGCTATGTCTATGTACACAGTCAGGACTCCAAAGGCAGAAGGTCGTTACTTGATGTGATGCTCGGTTGGGACTTTAACGCACACAATGGGACTTGATGCAGCCTCACGGTGGGACTTAATGTACTAACATCAAGTGGTATCTGCACACTCAATAGCATGTTAGTAATCAAAGGGTGTACCTTTCCCTTCCTCAAAAGAGTTGGCTAAGAAAGATACTGCAGTGCTATCCTTTACTCCCCCATGCTTAAGATTAGGTGGAGGGAATCAATATTGGCCTCAACTGAGATGGAAAATCAGAGCCCAATGGACGTCGATTGTGAGTCGTCTGTGGATGCTCTAAGATCATCATAGGGCAATGTCTTTGTGGAGAAAGCGCACCCAAGCTATGAAGGCATGCTTGGGTAGGACGCCTGTAGACACCCTGATTTTGAGGTGACTCATAGATGAGCTTTCCAGATGTTGCTTTGAATGTGGCTAACCCTTGAATCCTATTAGCTAAACCAAATCAAAACCTATAGCAAGCCCACAGTCCAATTCGAAATCTAGACAAATAGGAGAGAGCACCTAGCTGGAGCACCAATGTGGAGCACCTGTTTGGAGCATCGAGCAGGAGCACTACAGTGGCACACCTACCTGGCACACCTAATTGACACACCTACCTGGTGCATAGACCTAGCGCACATACCTGGTGCCCAGCCATTTCTCAGGCTGCAGGCTGCTGGCTTTCCACCTCCCATGACTGTTACCTCTACCAACGAATTGTTGGATCGAAAGGCCTCTCTAGAGGGGGGGTGAATAGAGAATTTTAAATTTAAGAATTACTTTGCCTACTTTTTGTAATTTAATAGTAATTACAGACAATGGATATTATTAACTAAATTTAATCAAGATTTCTACTTATGCAACTAATAAACATACAAGAAGAGGATGAGAGAAATTGATATACACAGAGAATTTATATTGGTTCAGCAACCCAGCCTAGTCCACTCCTCAAGACCCACTTGAGATTTTTCCCGTATTAAAATAAAAGGACTTACTTGTTGGCTACACCACCAACTCCTTCCTTGCTCTTCCCACTTCTCTATCCCCGAGAAGCTAGAGCCCTTTGCTTTGTTGCTTTTACAGATGTCAGAATTTTCCCTCTCACAGAGATCGAATACAGTGATGATTACACAATGAAATCTCGTGAGGAGAATGAAAATGAAAACAATAGACAGTATTACAAGTATCTCTGATTGGTGTCATTTTCAGGCCTTGTACGTGTCCTATTTATAGCCATAGGATTGCCTCAAGATGTTTCTAACGACTATAAAAACGGTCGTAAACGGCTAGTCCAACGGTATGCCGTTTTGGCCTCGGTATGCCAAAAATGATCTTTAATCTGCAATCAACGAGCAAATCGATATGCCGAAAATCCTTCGGTATACCGTTTTCTTCTGAAACGGTATGTCGTTGTTTAGCTTTGTCTTCATCTTCTCATCTGTTCCGGAGTTTCGATGCATATACCGTTTTTTACTGAAACGGTATGCCGCTTAATCTTCGGTATGCCATTTTCAATACTTCTTTTAATCTAGCGGAATGCCGTTGTTCATACCGTTTTCTACTGAAACAGTATGCCGATTTGACTCTGGTATGTCATTTCTGTTACTTTGAAAAACACTTGCATACAATTGAGAATTATATAGAAAAACACTTATAATCTTTTCATCCTTTAATATTTATGAAAATATGCACTTGCAATTATTTAAGTTATCATCAAAATAATGCACTATTTCTAACAAGAAGGTCCGTATATCTATCTCAGAAACCTCAGTCCAGTAAGTTCGAATATGCTCAGACAAGGAATCCATAGAAAGGTTGGTAGAGTGTGCAGTTATAATAGCACTACGAGACAAGTATTGGTATTGGTTATAGACTACCTCAGTTAGAGATAATATGGTAGGGTTGTAAGGGGTGAGGCCTGAAT
This sequence comes from Posidonia australis, assembly GCA_024699735.1. Lineage (NCBI taxonomy): Eukaryota > Viridiplantae > Streptophyta > Magnoliopsida > Alismatales > Posidoniaceae > Posidonia > Posidonia australis. The sequence goes on from JAMKQA010003134.1 coordinate 12,674, forward strand.
AGGTCGAGTTATAGGGCAAAGAAGAGGCCATGGCAGGCTCCTGAAAATATTTACATAACGCTACAGAATGAGACGAAGATTTACATCTAAAGCAAGTACCAGAAAATTTACAAAATCTTTTAGTATGCCCTTTTAGTCCACATTTAAAACACCTAGATTGTAGCTTACAGAAGTTTACCCAAGGGGGGACAGATTTTCTCCTAGAAACCTTCTTCCAAGAGTCACTCCAGTCATCAGTCAACAGAGGGTTGCAGCATGAAACCTCAGAAGCACAAGAAAGAGCGGGAGGAGGAGCACAGGAAGAAAGCTTAACAGGGGATGACAGGAGAGCAAATCTCGAGCCAGAGAAAAGATATCTCCATTCGTAAGAAAGAGAGAGAGGAGAGGAAGGTCCAGTGTCAGGGCATGTCAGAAAAGGGCGGCTTCTCACCTCTCCGCTGTCAGAGGAAATCTCTGAGTCAGAGATTTTCCCCATGCGAATGTGTAACGCTTCATATTCCAAATTTTTATTATCATTTAAAAAATGCGGTGAGTGCGCGTAATGAGTGTCATGAGAGGACGCGCAACAATGCGCATTTAATGTCGAATTGCATTCATCAGTAATTTCCAGAGTTTTCGAAACAGTTTCCAAGGAAATCCCCGAAGCAGCAGTCGCTGAATTAATCCCCGAATCACGGGACATTGCGGGATTAATGCTAACCACCGTATTAACCCCGAGATGACTAGAATATATCGAGACATCATCATAATTATTAGAAGAGTAATCTTGAATTACGGGGGAATTAAATTTCGTGTAGTTCCATATGGAGGGTATTATAGGGAAGTAATTTCCTCTGTCGAAATCTGGAAACTCACTGCTCTGCTGGCAACCGATGAACGAGCACCGATTAGCACCAACCGGCGATTTGCTCAACGGAGCAAAAACAGGGCTTACAATCATATCAGAGGAGGAGGGGATAAGGGTATCCGAAGGGATATTAAACTCCCTGCAGATGGCAGGATTAAACTCTTCCAGAGTTAAGGACGGCTTGGGAAGATACCCAACCCTACTTGACACCGTCGAAATAGGGCATCTCCCGTTACTGGTGTAAAAAGACCAGGCAAAGCTAGAACAAACAGATATGCATCGCGATCTGTAATTATCAGCAATATAACAATATTTCGTAAAAATAAACCAGTCACCACGAAGACACCTCGTACCATCTGTTGTTGGTGGCCTATCATTCACTGTTAGGGCATATCATGATATCAAATACGTTGCATGAAAAAATTCTTAATGAACCCACGCACCCTTTATTTTTAAATCTTTGTGACGTACAAAACCATATACATAGGGAGTCGTGCTTTTATAATCTTCATCTATGTTAAGTATTAAATAACTTCATAAGTTTCTATTTATTCCAAAGATTATTTAAAAAAATCCTTATAATCTTCATCCATTTTAAGTATTTAATAACTTCATAAGGATCTATTTATACCAAATATTATATTTAAAAAATCACTAAGGGTGCATTTGATTCTCCTCCTAGGTAGCTTTTAGATTTTGACAAAAGTTGAAATATATTAGAAACTACTCCAAACAAACTACCGAGCCATTACTTCTAAGAGAAGCTATGTACTTTTAGATTCTAGAAATGAATATGTATCAAGAAGTTAAAATTTCTTCGCTTCCGATAGAAGTTGGCATTTAACAAATGAATCGAAAACAACTATTCCAGTAATCATCCCAAACGCACCCTAAGTAGCTTAGTGAAACTTCATGACCAAAGTCACACATTGTAGCCCAACTTCATTAAATAATACTTCCATTAAACTATTTTCAATAAGACAGAAAACATACACTGAAAATCTTCGTACTGGTGGACTAATTGCCGAGAATTTTCAAAAGGTTTTCCGACCATTTCATAATCACCAAATTACAACTCCGACTTTCGCCCATCTCACTCTCATTCCCACATGGTCGAGAGGGAAGCCACTCTCTTAAACACGCAAGAAGAAGCCCGTACCTCTTGTAATCATTAGACTGTTCTGGGGTCCGGAAAATATGGTAAAGGGAACTCAGCAAATTGTTGTTCTAGCAGAGGAAGGTCATGAATTGCATGACTTACCGACAAACTCTCTTTCAGTATATTCTTTTTCAACCAAAAAAAAAAGAAAAGAAGAAGCTACCGTACAATTCTTAATAGACACTAATGTTGATGACACTAAAACTTACCGTAAAATATTTTTCATTCCGTAAGGAATTCGTAGGCTGTGAGCAAATCTCTGGTTCCAACCACAAAAACTCCCCAATGACTACTGCAATCCAACTAAAACAAATTTGCTATTTCATTAGAAGGTGCACGACGTCTCTAGCGGATTACATATGCTGACAACACATATCTTTTCAACCATATAACTGATTGTCAGTCTTTCTTCTCTTTATATAATTCTCATTATGGGATTTTGGTTGGCCATCCATCCCATGTAATGATGGGTCCAATTGGATTCAACCGTGAGAAGAAAAACTGAGAAAAAGAATCAGGTGTACCTCTGTTCAATAGGAATGAGCATTTTCACTCATTTAATCAGCCCCGAAACGAGTGGGTGACAGCCCTAAATAGAACTTCAGGAAAGAAATTGTTCAAGGGTCTTGAAATTCAAATAAAGATATTTATTTCAGGTTCACGTGAAACAAGGTAACAGGATAGTTTCTAATTCCAACAATTTTGCACAAGAGACATCACACAAACGTAGCATGCGCTTGTTACAGTATTCGTATAAATAATAAAAACGAAAGGTAATTAAGAGTTACAAATAAGAATCATGAAGAAAAATGGTATACATGAATTACTTATATCTTGTGAAATTATAATTATGTTTGTATTTGGCTTAACCGCAGGAGATTAACAAGCCGAAAGAATGCAGCAGGCAATTGGTTAATTTACACACTTCCAGTTTGAGTGAGATCGGCCCAAAGAAGGTATCGTCTAGGTCGTCCTAAAAATCTGGCTTGCCAAGTTTGTTCTTCATTCTCATAAATGAAACCGCTTTTCTCATATAATTTTTTTGCCGCCTCATTGTCCACAGCAACATGAACATATAAATCAGTTATTCCTGAAAGACATCCTGCAATTTAGCATTATAGAGCAAAAACATAGAAAAATCTCAATGGATAAGAACAATACCCCATGATTTAGCAAGTTTCTTGGATTTGGTAATTAATGCATAACCAAAACCATTCCTTTGCAGCTCTTCAGCGACACAAACGTTACTCAGGTATGCCCTTCTGATATCAGCTCCTATGCCCTGTAATTGCCAGGATTATATTAATTAAAAAGTATTCCAAAGAACAGATTTTCATGATAATGCATTGTTTGCAATAAAAAAAGCATAGACGATTCAGGCAAAGGAGGAAACCATTGTCGGAGCAAGATAGAATAAAGCGTATTTTAGATATTAGGACAACATCCATTCATAGGAAAAAAAAGTCAAGAACCATCCTCAGAATAAACAACATAGGACATTTATCAATTCTTGGTGTGTGTGTGTGTGTGTGTGTGTATAAATGAAGCCATCAGGTAATATTTTCGGAGTAAGTCACAAGAATGAATCGACGAAATCTTTGAAAGCAATGCTTTAAAAGTAAAGGAAAGCACTCCCAACTAACAACGTCAAACTTTATTCCATTAAGACACCATCAAAATTTCTTAGTCTCTTGTAGTAATAATAGAAACATGAAAGAACGAGTGTTGAAAGGTTGTATACCTCAGGCTTCTTTCCTGCCAACTCATCTACCATCCTAATGCATTGGTTAACGTCTAGAGTCCCGATGACTACGCGATCCTCACCATTCGCAGTGAACTACAAAGCAACTCCATCAGAAAAATGTGTTTAGCATCTAAAAGTAAAGACAACATATTAATTAAAACATCAGGTTTCAAGACAGGGACCACAATTGGCTGAGGTAAAAATAGAATGAATTATCTTTGTAGACAGCAACTGAATAGACTATGGCATATACAATCAATCCTGTTGCCAGTGGAAAATCAGGGAGAAAAAAAATGGTACCTTGCAAGCAGAGCAGAGATCATGAGCAGCAGCCAACGGCATGGACAGCGGCAAAGTGGCGTTAAAGCAAGTGACTCTCCGGAACCCAGCGGTCTCTCCAGCAATCCTCTCCTTCAACGCGTCGAACTCCCTCTCCGCCAAGCTCCTCCTGTGATCCTAACACAACTTGACACCATACAAAGCCCATCAGTATGAAACCCCAAAGAAAAGATTCCACCTTTCACCTCCTCCCTGACTAAAAAAAAAAAAAAACCGCCAAATCTCTCTCAATTTGCTAACCTCGACGCCGACGGACTCGCGGAACTCGTAGAAAGTCCGCGTCCGAAGGCGGACGGCGGCCCAGAGCTCATCCTCGGACCCAAATTCGCCGAACGAAGCGGTCCTCCTGTCGACCGTCACCCTGTCGTGTTCGCACAGCTGGGTAGCGGAGACGCATTGGGGTCTCCCAAGGAGAAGAAGCTGCTGCTGCTGAGCTCGAAAGTTGGGGATGGAGCTCCATCGACTAGTCCGCGGAGGCGAGGCGGGAAGGTCCAGTCTTGGGAGGCGAGGTGGGAGGTCGACGGAGGCGGAGAGGACCGACAACATGGAGATCGATTTGGATCGGGGGGTCGTGGTGTGGTGGTGGGACTTCCGCGCCTCACGATCCAGAAGGGGGAGGGCGAGTACGATGATCCCCCGGCGTAGCCTTGGTTTGTTGGTGCCCGAGTGGCGTGTGGCTGCTTTCGGTTGGAGGCGTGGGATGGGCGTGGGTCGTTTGGTGTCGTCGAGTAAGTGGAACGGTCGGACCGGGGGAATGCGTACTCAGAGGCTGGTTGGTTGGAACCCGTCCCAAATCTATACCTTCGTGACTGGAGAAGGAAGCACGAAACGTAGAGCAAGTTAAGGCGTGCTTTCATCTGCTGAGTCCGTGACGGGATATTTTAAGACCATATCTCAACCGTTGGATCAAAGACAAAGATCACCAAAGATAAAGTAAACGATATAATGGTATAATATATGTTGATCTAAAATCCAACACCGATTGAGACATAATAAGGTTTAATACGAAAAAAAAAATGTCAATAAAATGCTATTGAAGCAATAAGGGAATGACGGGGTGGACAGAGGACAAGGCCTTCGAGAAAAGCTTAAACCGTATTTAATGTTTGGAATGATAGATCCTGGCAACTTTACAAGATAACTTTTAATTTCACCTTAGCAATAAATGCACCATATACCAGAAGATATTGTTAACTAGAATATATAAAAAAGGTTTTAGTAGGCTGGATATTAGTGGTGTATCCACAATCCAATCTATATTGTTCGAATTAAATAATATTAGACCTATACCTAATCCATATCTAATCTAGACCCAATCCAACTCAACCCACAAATTTCGGGTTGGTTCTCAGATTTTATAGAATTTAAATTCTACAAAAAAAGAAAAAAGATATAGAATATAGATTTTCAATTAGAAGACCATTTTAACTCATGTATACATAATTTTCAGAAATTACATATTATTCACAACAATAATAATCACAACTCCACAAGATTGAAAGAAACTATTTATACTTTAATTTTCACCAACAATAATAACCACAACTCTACTTGGAAGAAATTATTTATAGTTTAATTTTCAGCAACAACAATAACATCAATTACATGATAAAGTAAGGACATGGTAACTTCTTCATATGGTATAATAAAAAATGACTGATATATATTTTGATTCATGTTTTGTCTTCTTTGATTCTTATATTCCGTCATTTATCTTTAAGGTCTACTGGCTGGCGTATCTTATGGAAGACAAGTTGACCATATTCAGAATATTTTCACACTGCCTCCTACATAGGTAGAGAAATCCAATTAACCATATTAAAAAGATGTATGTTTTACTAATAGCCTATACATTACAATCTTACATACAGTCATGCACAGATATGCAAATTTTCATTAAACAAAGAAAATATAGGGTTACTAGGCAAGCAAAAGTTGAAATAATGATTGATTAACGGTAAGAGGATGATATTAAAGAAAAGCTCACAAGTTATTCCTCGCAAAGTCCTCGTTAAACTATTTAACGAGGATGTTGCGAGGACGTCGCGAGGACTTTGCGCGGAATAATGTCCTCGCTAAATGTTGATTTTCTTGTAGTGTAAACTATATAAAAAGACAAGAAAGAAAAATACATATAGAATATTATGGATGTGCTAATATGCTTACATTTTGGTTATAAAAAGGAAAAAAGAAAAATACAAATTATGCTTATATTGTATTTTACATGAACTTCTTAAGAATCTAAACGACTACATTTATGTGTTAAAATTGAAGATATGATCTAAAAGACCTTACTTTTTATTTATTTATTATGACTTTGTCCATATATACTTTTGAGATATTTTATTATTTAATTGTTATAATACTATTCAAGGGAAATGCATGTGTAGACTGCATGCAATAAAAGAATTAAAAAATTACCATACTAAGATTTTGAAAAAAGAAAGAAATGATAGATACATATCACACATAATTTGTAAAGAAACAAATTTAAAAAATGTTAAAATTAAGTTTTTGATTTTTTTTTTAAATGTGTGTTGATTTTTTACTCATGAATCTTTTAATCTAATATTTAGAAAAGATACAAAAGAGAATAATAATATAGATTACACTTATTTGTCCTCTTAATATAAGATAAAAGGATTGAAATTTAAAGTTAAAAGATTTGTTTTGATTTTTATAAATTTGTGAAGATTGCGAAGATGAATTTGGATTAGGAATTATTATTATTATTATTGGTATAAAATTATTATGATTCACCTTTTTTAAAATTAAAAGATTAATTTGATCACACTTGATATCACTTAATTTGTTATTATTTGCATGTGATACAAAATAAATATTTAAATGTTAAAATAACTAATCAAGATTGTGGTTGAGAAATTATAAGATCTAGTTACGATTGATTATAATAATCAAAGTTCAAAAAATATAAAAGTTTACTAGTTTAGTTGTTTTGTGTTAATTATGTGATAATCATCAATGCACAAACATGACATTTCTTATCATGGCAACATGTTGAATGCTATAAAAGGACATAGTTACTTTATTAAGCTTTTTGCATAGTTAGTAATGTAGATTTTGGAAGAAAGTTTTAAAAGGAAAGTACATAATTAACCCTAATTCATGACTTCAATAAAAAGGAAAAAAAACGAGTATTTTAGGGAAACATTCTCGGATGGTCGGGCGTGACTCCCTGGTTGAGTTCGGAGGCTGAGATACTTGAGGCTGAGGGACGTCGGGTCCTAGAAGTATGAGACTTCTTAACTGTCGTTTCAAAGCTAGGGTTGTGGTCCGCGGGTTGAGGTGTCTTGTAGCATGACGGGGAGGTATGATACTTCCGCTGTCGCTGTGAGCACTGAGGCTCGGGTGTCGTCGGGTGTGGAGGTATGACATTCCCACTTGAGCACCGTGTGTGGAGGACACCGTGATGAGGCGTACCCTGTGGTGGCCAGTGCGGGTGGGACACGTGCCCCGTAGTTGGTAGCGTCCTGAGAGACAGGACAGCCTTCCCAGGGAGGGGTTGGCTTTGTGAGGGTTCTCCAAGTAGGAGAATCGCAAGACGACGTGGCTCCTGCACAGGGTGGCACGTCGTGGCAGTGCAGACGCCGTTGGTTGTTCTTCAGCAGACTGCTTGTGGCTAGAGTTAGGTTGCCTAGCGTTTGGCTTCCCAACTCACTGTGTGTGGTTTTGGCCATTGAGGGCCTTTACTTGTGGCTTTAGGTTAGTAGAGCCCTGATTGTGGTTTTAGCTTGTGTGGGCCTGATTTATGAGGTCATGAGAAGATGGTTTGTGAAATGAATTTAAAAGGAAAATCGATTATAGTTTTGTTTTCCACGGTTTTCGTGGGGTGCGTACTGAGTGACTTTTGTCACTTATACGTTTTTCCTCGTGTTTTGGTTTGCAAGTGTAGGCATGCATACGTTTAGCGTAGTGCATATAGTCTGGAGTCTCCTAATCTCACACACAGGTTCCTGGTAGTTAGATATTTACTGTTTGGCATTCATTTTCCTGTAATTTAATTTGTTTAAATTATTATGGAAAATTTGGGACGGGACAATAGTAGTCAAGCTTATTGACTGTAGGTATCAAATGTAAGACAGTCAAGTAAAAGATACATAAGAAAGACCAAAAACATTTTTTTTGACTTTCAGTACCAATCAGTTAAAAAAACAGTCTCGTAAAAGATACATAAGACTGATTACAGTTTGAGTCGTAGTTTAAAACCTTAAATCCCAATTATATTGTTTTAAATATTTAATATACATATTAACATATATAGTTGATATTAGATTTGGTTTGGTTCGATTTAATCGTATTCGATTAAATCGTCCTTGAAACCACAAACTAAATCATATGGTTTGGTTCAGTTCAATTAACAGGTTTAGACGATTTAGGTATCCACCCTTAGCCCTCCCTTCCTCTTCTTGCTCTTGCATCCTCTTCTCCTCCTCCTCCTAATGCGCCCTCTCCACCTCCCATTGCCCCTCTTCCTCCACCACAGTTCATCACCCTTCATCACTAGCAGTCCACCACCCCCACTCCTTCCTGTTCACCACCACCACCTCCTCCTCCTCCATGCATCCCATTGACCAGTAGCAATTCCATTGATCATTGCATCTATGCCAACCACTCCCCCTTTTCCTCAATTGCAATCCACCATCCTCTGCTGCCAGCACTCCACAACCCCCAGTCCTCCCTCTCCACCACCTCCTCCTCCTCGTCCATGCCTCCCACTAGCTAATAGCACTTCCATTGGCCAAAAGCACTCCTATTGACTAGCCCATCCATGCTAACCATCACAACACTCCACCAATTTGAATAATTGGTGTGTACACCTAACTTGATCTTTAAATTAAGAAATGCTTATTAGTTACTCAACATTTATCGAACCTTTTCAGAGACATTGCTTTCTTTCTTCTTAGATATCTCCTCAATAACTTTTGTCTTCCAGTCAATTGAATGATAGATGTTTTTATTATAATCTTGGATAAGGGGAAATAAATTAATTGATTGTATGATGTTTCCACATAAGCCAAATTTGCTTAATCTATTTTAGTCTTTCAGTGAATTAACTATAAAATTAATAAAATATAAGAGTCATTACATTATTCTATTGTTAAAATGTAAGAGTATTGCCTCACTAATAGATTAAAAAGGCATTACAATATTCACTTTGATCTATAAATTAAGAAAGTCCATTGTAGTTACAGTTTTTAATTCTGAATTTATGTAAAAAATGCCTATGTGAATGACTAAAAATGCCTATTTTCATATTAAATAACTAATCAACATGTTACTAAATATGTTATTGTCTTGAGCATAATATGTTACTAGATAACTAATCAATTGTAATATGTAGTGTAGTAGCGTAAATAATTAAATAAATGCTTATAATCAATTAAATTCTTTAGCTTTACCAACATTTTTGTTGGAGTTACTGTCCTGAGCATGATAAATGAAAGATTGTTAAGATTAAAATGTGTGATTGTAATGATATGTTTATTCTTTTTAAATGCTATTGAATATGTGTACTTGTTTGTTGTGCTATATGTTTTTTTTTAATAATAGATCAAAGAGTAGGATAATTAAAAAATAATTACATAATACATCAAGATGCACTATGCACACATGTGCACTATAATAAATCGCATATCAGAGACTAGATATGCGTTCTTAGCACACCAGGAGTATATGTGTACTACATGAAGGGATTTCATCACCTGTTTCTTACGTTTTGTGAGGAGATTTCATCACTTCTCACATTAGTATACATTTTCCTGTTTTTTTAGATGTGTCGTCTTGCAGGTATGGGTTTTTAAGGGTTAGGTTTTATAAATTAGAATTAGGATTTGGATATTAAAATAATACTTGAACTAGTTAATTAAAATACCTATTATCATGAGTGTGGTTGTTCATTCATTGAGGTTGACATTAATTTTTAAAAATTACATAGAACTTATACAACCATCACAAATGTAGCGATAAAATGGCTACAATCCTGTTGTATTCAATTAAATGCCTATAATCCTGATCATGCAGCAAAAATATTTATGTTTTTACATATGCATGCATTCATAAATAGTATGGTATATCATTTGGAAAATACTAGGGGGCAACACCTATTAAATAAGATGAGGTGAGGATTTCATCACACTTTTCTTGGCCTATAAACCATATTACTATCCAAATCATTAAGTGTCCCAATACCTATAATAAAATGTAGACATCGATCCTTAAGGACTCGAACTCATTAAGGCAGTTAGGAGCTATCTAGTTTTAAGAATACCTTAGATTAGTTTTTATTTTTAAACTAACAAAAAAATCACTAACCAACTTCAACCTTAATAAAAAAGTTATAGTTTCTCATTTTATCATATTATAGGTATGATGCTTCTCTCTTAGAAATTCTAAGTTTTTTATCTTGTCTCATCTTATTAGGTCTTTGAATGATTGACAAGAATTTTGCCACATTTTTAACAATATAGTATTATGATACTTATGTTATGTTCCTTTTCGAAGGTCCTCATTTTTTTTTTCACAATTTAAACATCTTATTGTAACTTTCTTTGGTAGAAAGTAATGCATTCTCATCGTAATTAGATGTATACACAAGTCATGGACAGTTATGTGTGTAATAGTTTTCAACATAGTATTTAGGAGTTTGTACATTTGTATATGGTTAAGGTTAGGATATTGTAGAAAGTAATGGTAAGATTATATATATGTTCTTATAAAAATGTGTACTACTGAAAAATAATTGAGAAAGGATGTAGAAATACATTTGTATAAGAAGAATTTGTGGAAAACTACAAGTTTAGTTAAAATATGAAGAGGCCTTTCTTTGTCATTGGAATATTGCTCTTATATAGATTCTATTGTGGACATAGTAATGGATATGACAGATCCTAAGTTTGACTTGTTTGCAAATGAAAAACCACATAAGAAATTCCAAGAGTTTTATGAGTTGTTAAGAAAGACAGAGGAGCAGATTGCAAGAATTATAAAGTTAACAACCATGTTTGAGACATTGGCTTTGAAAATCAAATACAACATAACAGATAGTTGTTTTGACATTATGATAGGTAAAATAAAAAACATGCTGCTAGAGAACCATAAATTGTCGAATAACTACTACGAGATGAAAAGATGGGATTAACGAAGGTGAAGATTGATACTTGCTTAAAATATTATATCCTGTACTATAAGGAACACGAAGACAAATTAGAGTGTCCAAAATGTCACGAGCGTCATTATAAAAAAACTTAAAGACACATGTATTTCTGAAGTTGCTTTGTTATTTCCCTTTAGCATTGAGATTAAAGAGGTTGTACTATTACAAAGAGATTGTAAAAGATATGACATGACATGTAAATCATACATAAGACATTGATAGAGAGCATCCTTAAGATATCAAGTATTGACAAGTTTTGAAGGAGTCATTTCCTTCATTTACTATAAAAAACCGTAATGTTGTTGTCGATCTTTTTAGTTATGGATATAATTAACATAATAGAGGAAAAGATTACTCGTATTGGCCTGTCATGATCAAATCATATAATCATACATATTTTTATCTTTGCTCATTCTTGTTCCAAGTAATTTTAAAACTACATTGACATGTACTTGAGGCTTTTTATAAACAAGTTGAGGATGTATTGGTACATTTAGGTTAAAACATACGGTACACATAAGCGACAAACTTTTAACATAAAGGTTGCCTTACTTTGAAACACTACAACGAAATCCATATTTCTTGATAATCAATGTAAAATAGTCCTTGTTATATGTAATCAATAGTGACAGTAAAAATCAACCGTCCTTGTAGATTAGATATTGTAATAGTTAATTTGGAACCGTCAGTATAAATTGAAACATTAACTATTGTAAACATTTAATTATATCATCAATACTTTTTTATGTTGGTAAATATAATATATAATGACATCTATTTAAGAACGTGGGTAATTATTTGGTGTAGCTTATATGTTATAATAAGTATATTTTCTCAGGAATCTTTTTTATTAAACTTTTAGTCACACATTGAATTTTTTAAATGAACAATTTTCATATAACCCCCTCACATTTTCCCAGCTTTTAAAAACCGCCCCAACGTTTGATTAATCTGACTCACCCCCTCTACATTTGAAATGTATTTCAAAAAAAACACCTACTGTCAATTTATTCCGTTGATCTTAATGGGAGTGATAAACCTTGGTTAAATACACATTTCCCTCGGTTTGGTTTACACATTTCCACCCTTCGACCTGGGAAAACACATTTCCCTGTCTCTTCTTCCGTCTTTCCCTTCCTCTAGTGACGACGCTGCTGCTACGTGACAACGGAGGCGTTGACGCCAATGCCAACGGCTTCGGCAGTCGGCATGTTCGCGATCTTATCATTCAAGGTATTTGTTGCAGTCATCGTAGCTGTCCTCTATCATCGTCATCTTCGTCTTCAATCACCAGAGCCTCTACTATGGAGGTTCGTGAAACTCACTGACCAAGGTATGAATACGAAGATCAAGTGCTAAATCTTGTTTTCCTCTATTTCTTTTCATCTCAAAGCTTTAATATGTTGTTAATCATTTTAGGGTTCAATGATTTTGTTCCTTGTTAGGGCATAAAATATGGAAGATTCTACCCATTTCACTATTATTATCAAGTATGGGGGTTATTTAGAAGTATCTGCACATACCAATAGGAAGAAATATTTCTTTGGAAAACAAGTAAATTACTGTCAAAGTAGATTCAAATTTATGTTTTTATATAGATTTGACAAGGGATATGGCAACTTTTAGATGCATGCCACCTTAAGGGTAAGTATACAAGGGCTTGGTTCTAGGTGCTACAGGTATTGATGGGAATTCAGGTTTGTTTCCTTTAGCATATGATGTTGCAGAGATAGAAACTGGAAATAGTTGGACTTGATTTCTTGAGAGCCTAATGGAGGCCATTGGAGAGCAGGAGAATTTGATGATTTGCAATGACAGATTAACTGGTTTAGATCGTGCCATTAGTTGTATAATGCCAACTGCTGGGCACAGAGTTTGCATGAGACATCTGTATAAGAACTTCAGGTGTATATGGGTAGGTATTAATCTTTTTTAGACACTGTCATCACTTTATTTTGGACCTTAAATTTTGTCATTGTTATTCCTGTTAATTTGTTTCTCACATGTCAAAATGCAGGTAAAGATCTTGAAGTGTGGATGTGGAAGGCTGCCAGGGCAGTTATTGAGCCCACCTTTGATAAGTACTTGAAGAAAATTCGGAACACAGATGGAGATGTTTACAAATGTTTGCTGAATTTTCATTTAGTCCAATTCCTGAGTATATGTTTTGGCAGAAAAGCATTGAAGGTGTAACTGTGTATCCACTAAACATAAAAAAGTAGAGTGGAAGACCTAGGAAGAAAAGAATCAGAGGTAGATATGAGGTAGTTCCATATGCCAAGACTGTGTAGTACTCCAAATGTGGAAAGTTGGACCACAACAAAAGAATATGAAATATTACTATTACTGTTGCGCAAGGAAGTGTGGAAACTAGAGGAACAAATACAAGAGGAAGTTATTTTGGTGTTGCTGCAAGTGCAGGACGTAGTGCGGCTGCAAGTGTAGGAGGTGGTGGGAGAGGAAGTGGTGCTACTATTGCAGGAAGAGGAGGTGTTGCTGTTGGTTGTGTTGGGAGAGGAATGGTTGCTGCGAACGGAGGAAATGGAGGTGTTGTTGCAGGTTCCAGGAGTGTTGCTGCTGGGAGAAGAAGTGATGGTGATAATAGAAGAAGACATTGTAGCAAGAGGTCTGGGGCCTACGATGCCACTCCAAAAAGTCAGATGGACCAATGGCTTGGTAAAATAACCTTTTATTCTTTATCTAAAATCTCCCTTTATTCTCATTTTTTTTTTCCTAGTTGCATACATAGCCCTTTAAACATGCATATGTCTGAACGCCTACGTGCTCTTGAATTCTTACGCAGCTTTTGAATATGGTGTTCCCAGGCCGACCGTACAAAAAGGGCCGACTTCTTCACTGTAGTAGTGGACTCCACTATCAGTCAACTCCCTCTCTGTGGTCAAACTGTGTCGAATTTTTCTATATGTAAATATGATATTTTCTTTTTGAAGAAATATGTAAATATAATGTTTATGGGTATACATTCATGATTGTGCATGTTTATGGGGGTGCATAAGTAAAAAAATCCTTCATTTCTAGTTTATGGGAGTTCTAGTCCTGTCTCTTCTGTTTACATTGTCACCTAACTCCTCATATACAGAATCAAATTCCATTCCAAGAGATCAGAGTAACAAAGTTGCTACATCTCATAGTGAAATTGATCTGGTTTCACTTTAACAACTTACCACGTCGTTGATATCTGTGTAGATATTTTATTTTCATATTTTTGAAAGTTAATTACCGATGGTAAACTTTGAAGTGTTCAAAATCACATAACTAAGAATAGTTAATATATACTTTAGATTTTTCATAATCTTTTTAAAAACATAACTTAATACAAGTTTGATAGCAATGACAGTGGTATACTCTCCTTCAATCCTAATCAGTGGCAAGTTTGAATACATTAACTATAAAAAATGTTTTTATTATTTTATGAAATTTTTGAGATTATTTGGAACTTTTAATACATCTCTTTGGATTGATGTGTAAATATTGTAGAGATTAGGGGAAAAAATGCAAAAAACTCAATTGTAGTCTGTTTCGTTGGCAACAACTATTGTAGCTTGTCAGAGTGACATTAAACCCTAGATTATTATGTAAATATTGTAGAAACTAAAGAAAACCTGCAAAAATCCTAATGTTTACTGTCAATGTGGCGACAATAGTTATTACCACTCAAATAGACAAGAATCTTCACTTAGTGTTTTCCATGAAGTTTTAAGATCTTTTGGGCTTTAAAATATTTTATAGTCTTTTTTAAAGTATTTTAATATATATTTTGAAATAATTATTATTTATATTAAATTATATAATATTCTAATAAGAAAAGGAAACAAACTCCTAAATTAATTTTGGAAAATCCTATAAAAATCTAAAAGCAATTAGTTTAAGACATTATCTTAAATTAATGCATTTCTAGAATAATATGGTGAAATAAAATCGAGATCATATATTTGGATATTAATTTTAAAGACATGATCCTTTTATGATAATATCTATAGCCTTTTAAAAATTTCAACTAATTGAGAAAAATTCTAGAAAAGTAATGACGTCCACTTTAAAATAATATAATTTCATTTGATATTTTTTTGAGCTAAAATTGAAATTTTAATTTACTTATCACATTTTTAAATATTATATCTCTATGTAAATTAACGTAATATTAAAATATGAAGATAATCCAAATATCCAAGTAGTTACAAATTTAAATCAATTCCAAAATATTTACAGAACTAAATAATCTCCTTAACGAAATTATAGAAGATTTTTATTTTAAATTTAGGTTGCTTAATAAGTAAGTTGGGGTTTAAGATAAAACTTCATTATAAATAGATTTTCGTTACGAAGACATTTTAAAAAATGGGTATTAAGTCTTAAACGGTTATTAGGTTTGTAATAAATTAATTTGGAAGTTGAATTTTAAAGATTGTTGCTACTTTAATCAGTAGCTACCTGAAAATCATTTTTTTTATTTTTAATAGATTTTCTACATTAAGAAAATAAATCTCTCAGGAATATTTTTGGAAGTTACTGTTTCATACGAAGACGACTTAAAATATCTTATTTTTAACAAAAAATTAAATTTAAATAAGATTTACACGTTCTCTAACGATATATGACGTAAAAAAAGCCTATATGAGCACCTTTAGACTTAGAGTAGGGATCTTGGATCTTTGTTGGGAAAGGAGATCTTTTTGTAGCTTTTTAGCAGAGGCATATTAGAGATCCTAGAGACCCTTTTGAGGGCCAGGGGGTAGTGATTTTTAGAGATTCATAGCCACATATCGTCAAATTTGTATGAGAAATTGAAATCCAAAGAAATTACATCCATTTTTTTTTTTTGGGTCAAGAGTAAGGAGGATACCCTTAAATATCATAAAAGGAGAAAACTATACAAAAAGGCGAAGCCCAACAAGGCCCAACCAGGAGCAAAAAAGCACTACAAGGCCCATGGCCAATCGTGCCCGAAACAAGAAATATCCAGGTCCAACATCATAACCTAGAGGCAAAGCAAGGCTGAATCCTCCAAATGGGCTAAGACACCCAACAGTAAAACCAAAGTTGATATCGCTACAAGAACCGGTTTGGTAGAGCCACACCAGCCCACGCAACTCAAAATAGAGTCCACTTGGACAAAAGCAATAGCTCCGAACCAAGCTCGCCCAAATCTGAAGAAACCAGATGTGCGAAATGAAAGACACAACTCTCCGGAGGAAAGCACCTACAGAAGAGACAAATGCCACAACCAGCCATCTACGTGTGCATGGTGCTGCAGAACCATGAAGTATTCATAGGGGTGTATCCTTTTTTAAAACTTCTCTTGTTATGTTCAGTCCATAGCCGTGCGAGCACCTCCGTGAGAGTTGTAGAGAAACGACGAAATTCAACCAGCGGTGCGCGTCGCCTGCGGAGATCCGTATAGCAGGCATTCACCGCATTCATCAGAGTGAGCACACCAGAATCAACCATCTCTCGCAGCATGACAGTCCAGACCTGGGATGAGTAAGCACAGGACCAAAGCAGGTGATCCATCGTTTCAGAGGCATTGGAGCATAAGATACATCTGGAGACAATATGGATCCCTCTCTTCATTAGGGCATCGTGGGTTGGGAGTCCATGGGAGAGAGCACGCCAGGTGCATAAAGCATGTCGCGGGATAGAGTTACTCTGCCGGACCAACTCTGTTCAAGGGAGCTCAATATCTTTGGTTCGTAAAGCCTCCTAGGCTGAATGAAGGGAGAAACCGTCATTGCAAGGAGCCCAACGGATGACATCTTCTCCACCCCCAACCGCAATAACCTGGATAACGGGCCAGAGATCATGCATGTCAATTGTAGTCATTGGCAGAAGAGCCCAGGATCCCCCAGTGATGAAGCGGCTAACAGGGAAGTGGATGTCGCAGGCCAGGTCTCTCTAGAGATTCTCACCTCCCCGCCCCCAGACAGTTTCATTGTGTAACCAGGGATCTAGGAAGAATGAGAACTTGCTGCCATCACCAATGCAGTAGTGGAGCAGGGGTTTCGCGAGGTGCCTGGTCCACAGAATACTCCTCCAAGCCCAAGAGCAGCATTGCGGCGGGCGGGAGCACCAGATAGAACTACCTCGGAGATATTTATATCGCATCCATTTCACCCAAAGCGTCGTGGTGTTAGTTTCGATCTCCCAGAGCAGTCTGATCATCCCCGCGGCGTTGGAGTCAGCCAGGCGACGAATCCCCAAACCACCTTCCTTCTTGGGTCTGCAAATACATCGCCAGGAGATGAGGACACAGTTCCCTGGAGAGTTCCCAAACCAAAGGAAATTCATCATCAGCCGCTCGATATCGTTGATAACAGTCATCAGTAACATGAAACACGAAGTCCAGTAGATATGCATCACCGATAACACAGATCGGATGAGTTCCAGTCGCCCAGCGAAGGATAGCAGCTTTCCAGGTTTGAAGCCTATGAGTGATAGCTAGAATTAGAGGCTTGCAAGCATTAGCCGAGAGTCGCTTGGAAATGAGTGGGAGGCCTAAATACTTGACTGGAAGCTCACCCACTGTCAGCTCCAGATGCGAGGCAATCCATCTTCCGTGCGGGGAATTACCTCCTAAGCAGAGGGAGTTCTTCTGGAAATTAACCATCAGTCCAGAAGAACTGGAGAAGGTGTCGATGATCTGCTTGAGATAGCGTGCATTTTGCTTGTCAGCTTTGAGGAAGACCATCAAGTCATCAGTGAAGATGATGTGGGACACCATCAAGCTGCCGCAACGGAGAGGCTGAATCTCATTATGCCGTTCCGACTGAGCAAGCATCGCAAAAAAGGCCTGCATAGCAATCGCTAACAGATAAGGGGAGAGGAGGTCGCCCTGGCGCACGCCATTGGTGGAAGGGAACGGTGTGGAGTATTCACCATTACAGAGAAGAGAGAAATGGGCATCCATGCACGCCTCCATCCAATTGATCCACTTGTTATCAAAACCCATCTCGCGCAGCACATTGCACACAAATTGGCGATTCAGAGAATCGAAGGCTTTGCTCAGGTCAAGTTTAACACACATTCTACCCCCCTGCCCTGAGTGTATATTGTGGCATAACTCATGCGCCAAGAGGATGGAATCAGTGATTCTTCTTCCACTAACATGGGTTTTCTTTGTCACAATCATTGAGCACTTGTTTAACATGGCAGGAAAGTGAGCGGTGGAGGGGCACCATGGCAAAGAGGATGACCCGTCAGATGCAAACAGAACA
Source organism: Posidonia australis (assembly GCA_024699735.1). Taxonomy (NCBI): domain Eukaryota; kingdom Viridiplantae; phylum Streptophyta; class Magnoliopsida; order Alismatales; family Posidoniaceae; genus Posidonia; species Posidonia australis. The sequence continues at coordinate 31,169 of JAMKQA010003134.1, forward strand.
GGACTCGTAGAACAAAAAAAAAAAAAAAAACACGACAATCACACTCACTAGAGAGTATCGGGCGGGCCGATGACGGTGACGCTTCACTCGAATATGTTGTTATCATCAACAAGCCCTGCCGAGAAACCGTCAATTTCTAAAATCTAGCAAACATAGAAACAAAATGAAAGAAGAAGAAACCCTAGAATTCAAGGGCAGAGCATGGCAGTAGTGTTGTTTGTACCCTTGAGCTGCTTCTGCAAGAGAAGGCTTGCCTTACAAGGAGCCCTAGAAAGGGGTTGCTGCTGTCAGTGTTGGTGGTCGTAGAGCGAAGGATGACTACCATAGCTTGGGCAAGACTGCCATGGGAGGAGTAGAGGAGGAGTTAAGGGCAAAGAAGAATATTGGGATTTGAGGAAGAAGAAGAAGATGATGATGATGAAGAGAGGAAGGTTTGGGTGGTGG
>JAMKQA010003136.1:0-17588 GCA_024699735.1 Posidonia australis
GCTCTTGAGGATCTTCCTTTGCTATTGATGACGGCTGTCATACACCCCAAGAAGTTGGTTCACTGCCATAGATAGCGGTTGTAAGGTGGAAACATATAGGTGCATATTAATTCTCCTTGTCTGAAAGTTGGCATGCAATATAGGCTGCTAATGGAGGACCAATTTTCATTTGGGTTTCAAAGTATTGGTTCAATCTTTTTAGGTAGATATGCAGTTAGTAGGCAGTCATGTGGTCAATGGTTGAGCTGTGTTAAAGGAAAGCTAGGGTTAAAAAAATGCTAGATGAGAGTTTTGAACATCTAATATGTGTCCCACTCTTCCTGTTGGCTTTGTCACTTTTTGTAGTCCACAATGTGAAGTTAGCTTTACTTTTGAATAGTTGAACATAAATATCTCTTATTCCGTGATAATTATTCTTAACATATATTTCTATCATATTTTGTCATTATTAAAATATAGACCTAACTCAAAATCAATTGACAATGAGTAGAGAGGTTTGTCTATACATAATCACAAATACAGTTTTTATTTTTTTCAATGTGAGATTATTCCAATATTCTCTTTCACTTGTGACATTTTTTAGGTCTTATAAGTGTTTCTTTTGAACATAGGTAGATGTATGTGGACTTAAGTTTGTTTAGTTGTTTAGGTCTTTTTTGACTCTGATATTATATTGAAATATGGATATCTAGTTTATAACTAATTAGCAATGAGTAAAAATGTCCATCTATATATAATTACAAGTTCAGTTCTTGTTTTTTTTAATGTGAGACTATTCTAACAGTTATTGTTCCTTATTTTCTCATTTTCCCATTCAACAATCACCAACACATCAACTGTCAGAATTCCATTTGCTTTGTCTTTGGACTCTGCGTAATGTCAACTCCCTTTGGTTCATATCAAATTCAACTTGCTCTGAGCACCCTAGCATTTGGAGATTATCCCTAGATTTCGTACACTATATACCAAGTTGGTATCTTCCTCTTTTTCTTGTGACGTTTGTAATTGGACTTTGAAGATTAATGAGATATTCCTCATTCCATGCCAGCTGCTTCCCTTCATTGCTAACAAATTTCATAATAGATAAGAACATACAAAATAATAATAATATTTATCGACTACCTACAAAATTGAGTGCAAATAACTCCAATCTTGCAATTCATCGTATGGGTTCAATATTACATGTTAGCTTTGTACATGTGGTTCCAATTTCAACAGGTATTTGTCATAAAATAATGGTATTACTCTCTTTTCATCTCCCATGAACTGATGCACCAGTGATTTCCCTTTGACTACACATCAAGAATGTAATGGAAGAAGGCTTGATGAATATAATTGTGATTTGAACCTGATTGCTCTCAAACTCTAACCTGATTTTAGTTGTGACATTTGCAGGTTTCAGTGTAGACACACAGTTAAGGGATTGGCTAGCAGATCCGCATCAATTGAATGATACCTAATGGGCAACTTCTTATACTCAGGTTATTTTCCTTGCGTCATCTCTGATGTGTATTTACAGTTCATTTCTTTGGGGGGTTAAGCAACCTATGTGGCCAGTTTATTTTATCAGGTCACACTGAAGCTGTTTCCAAGGCGCATTTTTTAATGAAATAGTTATTTCTTTTGCTGAAGGATACTAACTGTTGTTGGTGGCATTTTTTGTGCAATGTGTTTCCCAGTTATACATCAATGTACTGTTTGTATTTCTTATATCGTTGAATAAACTTTATATTTGGTGCATCACAATTATGTATTCCCAGTTTCCTTACAGATATTCTACCATCCAAGGATAGATTTCCTGTACCAAAAAATAGCTTCAACGCTAGCCAGTATCCGAAGTTACCAAATAAAAGGTGTTGCCTTGGTGACAAGCCTCAATAGACGAGGCAAAATTGCGAGACACTACCTTAATTAAAATAACGTGTTAAACAATGAAATATGGGAAAATAACTTTCTACTACCTCAACGTTTACTCTTAATTTGACTTCACTATCCATTGTCGATGTGCCTCTTGATTAAGGGTGCATGGTGATCGTATTAGGTATGGATCTAGGTGTGTTATGATATCTATATCTATTTATGAATTACATCCCTCTTTGGAATTGAATAAATTTTAGAATAAACTTAGAATTGGAATTGTAATTTCATTTAGACAGTTAAAAAGTTGAATAAAAGTAGAATAGTAATTTCTATTTTGATTTACTTATTTTAGAATAGTTACTCCATGGAAAGGGTGAAATAAAGTTATTTTACTAAGTTATTTGGATACATGTACGTATACGATGTATTTATTTTTTATTTAAAAATTAATACATATATAATATAATGTATACAAACTTTAAATTAGATATATATCTTAATAATCAAGTCGATTATTATTAATTTATATATTTTCTACTTATTCCAATACTTATTCTAATATTTATTTCACTTTTCATCGAAATCAAAAATCTCTTTATATACATTTATTCACTTTTAAAAGAAAATTATTTTTAAACTGAATAGCAATATTATCATAATATTAATATCATTTTCTATTTATTTTTATTTCTCTTATTCTACATTTAAAAAGGAGCTAGAGATATGGATATAGATGTCATTCAAATATAAAAAATCTATATCTATATTTTAAAAAAAGGGAAATGAATTTGGATATTTAATAGACAGATACAAATAAAAAAAAATAGATATCATAGAATATCAAGAAATTTTATGTCTAAAGCTTGAATGATATGTAAGCATATATATTTTACGTAACTAATCATATGAAAATCAACATATTATAACTATTATCATTAAAAATATACATATAAAGATCAAATCAAAGAAAATATATGTGTAAATTGTAATACATACATAACATAGATAATGGATACAAATATTATAGAGATTTGAAAAATAATATCCATATCCATATAGTATCCACTCAAGATGGATATCAGATAAAGATAATCCTTGTCGCATCACTTATATCCATTATTTGTTTGCATTCCTATCCTTAATCTTTTGATCCATTTTAGTTTGTAACCTTCTTCACACATTGTTATAAAAATTGTTGATTTTAACTTCTCACACTTGACATGTAGATCAAAACCCTAAACCCTAATTAGGCCTTTTGATGTTGGCATGTTCAATTTTGTAGAAATCTTGACAACCTAATATTGTACACACGATATGTCTTAGGGCTTGAAATTTTATTATTAAATCAATCACCTCTTTTCCATGAAATTCTTTTATTAAATCAACTACGAAGGTAAGTTACAGTTAAATCTCTAACTTAAGATTTGGTCTTTGGAAAATAAGAATCCCCATTTACTAGAGGTGTACATGGATCTAAGTTAACTCAAAAATTGAATCAACTTGATCTACATAGGTTGAGTTTTTTGTATTATAGGTTGGATATGAGTCAAAAAATCTTAAACCTGAACTTTCTAAGTTGGATATAGATTCTAGGGAAAGGTTACTCAACTCGATTTGAAACTTAAAGCTATGTATATAATTAATTATTTATATTTATAAATACATATTATATATAGTTATTTATTTATAAAATCCTAATTTCGTCTATCTTGACGCCATTTCTTCAGTTCAATAAAAAGAATCATCTTCTCAAGTAGGCACTAAATTTTCATCTTTTTTCCTTTTTCTTGTGGCTTCCTCCTGGAAATTAGAAACTCATTGGTGTTTGTTTTTTGAAAAAGATTGTTTCTTTCGAAGATTGGGGGCAAAGTTATCTTCTCAAAATCTTCTCTTTTTGTGTTTTGTTTTGTGGGTTCTTTGCTCTAGAAAAGGAACATCAGTTGTTTTTTGACAAATAATCCGTAAATTTCAAAAATGTAATTGTTTTACTAAATATAAATTACAATTGTTTTACAACACGATTACATAAACTATAATTGTTCTAAAATCATTTTACATAATTAAATTTCTTCTTGTGCTTCACCTTGAACTCTGATCGGAGGGAGGGGTAGCAGAGGTTGGTGGAGAGGTGGTTCTGGCAATGGAGGCCATGGTGGCGCTGTAACGCCCTAGATTTTCCCGTAATAATTTAAACAAATTAAATCACTGAAAAATTAAAGCCAAACAGAAATATCAAACTACTAAGAACCTGTGTGTGCGGCTAGGAGACTTCGATCTATATGGACTATGTTAAACCTTCTGCGTGTCTGCACCTGCAATCCAAAAACACGAGAAAAACACATGAGTGACAGAAGTCACTCAACACGCACCTCACAAAAAACGACGGAAAAAGGAAACCATAATTAAATTTTTTTTAATTCATTTCGTAAATCATTTTCTCTAAAATCTCACAAACTCCGCCCACATCGGTCAAAACCATTAAAACCACAAGCAAAGGCCCTCAATGGCCAAAACCACATATAGTGAGTTGGAAAGCCCAGTGCCAGGCAACAAAACTCTAGCCACTAGCAGTCCACTGATAAGCAATCATGACGTTCTGTATTACCACGGTGTGCCATCCTATGCAGGAGCCAACAATCGTCTCGTGATTCTCTCACTTGGAGAATCCTCACAAAGCCAACCCCTCCCTGGGAAGGTTGTCATGTTCCTCAAGACGCTACCAGCTATGGGGCACGTGTCTCACCCACACTGGCCACCACAAGGTCCGCCTTCTCACGGCGTCCTCCACACACGGTGCTCAAGAGGGAATGTCATACCTTCATGTCTGACAACACCCAAGCCTCAATGCTCACAACGACAACAAGAGTAACATACCTTTCAATCAAGTCACAAGATACCTCAACCTGCAGACCACAACCTTACCCTTAAGACGACAGTCAGGGAGTCTCATACCTCCAAGACTTGATGTTCCTAAGCCTCAGGTATCTCGGCCCCAACCTCAACCAGGGAGTCGTGCCCGACCACCCGAGAATGTTGTCACATTCCCTGGTCCCAACGACACGGTCCCACAATGTCTCGGTCTACACACAGAAAACTAGGAAAACCTTTTTCCAAATCTGCCAACTCATCTCTTTTGAAATCATTTTCAAAACTATTTTATATTTTTGAAAATTCTTCTAAAATCTCGGCAAAACAGCACATCAGGTGTCCCAAGGGACCACCACTGACGGCTCACAATCCCATCTCCATGGGACAATACAAACCAATCCGGATAACCCTCGAAATCACATTTTATAAACATATTTGGGCCCTGATTCAACATGCCGAAGAGTAGGTTCGGTATACCGCAATTCCCTGGTTCGGTAGACCGATTTGGATCAGTCGACCGAATCAGGTCAACGGTCAACACTCAGGCCAAAATCGATATACCGAATCTCAGGTGCAAGGCGTGAGTTCTGGCTCAGTGAAGTTATGTTCCTTGGCCATTTGATTTCTGAAGAACGCATCAGAGTGGATCCTGCCAAGGTCAAGGCGGTGAGCAGTTGGGAGCGACCTAGGCCTGTGACAAAGATCAAGAGTTTCTTGAGTCTAAGGGGCTATTATAGGAGGTTAATCAGGGATTTCTCCTCCATAGTCGTGCCTTTGACAGAGTTGACTAGGAAGGGAGTTCTGTTTTGTTGGGACCAGAATTGTGCGACGAGTTTCCAAGAGCTGAAGTCTTGCCTGGTTTCTGCCCCTGTGTTGACTCTACCTTCTAGAAGTGGTGGCTTCACTATGTATAGTGATGCTAGTGGCATTGGGTTGGGGTGTGTTCTGATGCAACATGGCAATGTCATCGCATATGCTTCGCGCTAGCTGAAGGATCATGAGAAGAACTATCCAACTCACGATTTAGAGATGGCTGTCGTAGTGTTCGCTCTCAAGCTTTGGCGACACTATCTCTATGGAGAGCAGTTTGAGGTTTTCACTGATTATCAAAGCTTGAAGTATATCTTCATGCAAAGGGATCTCAACCTGAGGTAGCGTCATTGGGTGGAGTATCTAAAGGACTATGATTTTAGCCTGTCCTACCACCCCGACAAGGCTAACGTGGTCATCGATTCTTTGAGTCGGTGTACGCACATGATGGCGAGCAAGATGGTCAAGGAGTGGACCATGCTGGAGGATCTGGTGAGCTGCAGGCCAAAGCGGCAAGCTCAGAGGACAGTTGGTGCCTAGGTGGCCAACCTGTCTATTCGCCCTAAGCTGTTAGAGTTTATTGTAGCCTGTCAGTAGTTGGATCCGTTTGTTGAGGCTGTGTTTGAGAAGCTGGAGGCTGATGGAGAGCCTCATTTCTCTATTGGGGCATATGAAGAGCTGAGGTATGATATGCGTTTGTATGTGCCCCAGCATGAGGAGGACAGTCGTTGCAAGCCAGAAGATTGTACGACGTGACTACTAAAGGTTGAGAAAATTCTGGAGGACCTAAAGTGCTCAGTAAAGAAATGGGTTAGGTTAGCCACATTTTAGTTCAAGGACTACACCAATCAGTGGTGAAAAGTCACCCACCGCACGAAATTCCCCAGTTTTAACTTGTTGATGATCTCTTAGGAGGAGTTTTGGAACGTCTTCTATGAGACGTACTTTCCTAAGCATAAAGGGACCGACTGGACAAGGAATTTCGAGAATTGAAGCAAGGTAGCATGTTTGTGGCTGAGTATGAGGCAACCTTCACCCACCAAGAGTAGTTCTCACAAATATTTGATACAGAGAAGCGTAGAGTCAAGAAATTTGTGGAGGGACTAACTCCAGCACTTAGATCCAAGATTCTAGGCTTTCGACCTTCGACCCAAGTGGAGGCAGTGGAGCTGGTAGCTCGATATAAGGAAGACTGCAAGGAATTCTTGGAGGATTACCCTAAAGGGAAGGGGAAAGGAAAGATGTTTACTCCACGGTCATCTACTTCTGGGATGTAGAGTTCCAACAATTCTAGGAGCTCTGGGAAGAAGAGGAAGGAATGCTCAGAATTAGTTGTAAGGGAAGGAAGTGTTGGGCATAATTAGATTGGTTCGAGCAGTGGCTCAGGGGAGAGAAGATCATGCTTTGTTTGTGGCCTTACAGGGCATCTAGCAACAGAGTGTTACCATCGACAACAAAATCCAGAAAAGATAACCTGCCACAACTGCGGAAACACTGGACACATCCTACGAAACTGCCTTGATCCTCCAAAACAAGCTATAGATGCACCTCACTAGCCAACCAAGGGACGAGTATTTTCCATTGCTACACTTGATGCTGGTCCTTCTAGGGATGTTGTTGAGGGTAAGTAGTAGTGTGTTATGTGTTGTGATCTTTTCCTGTTTATGTAATGATGTACCTGGCACTGTTCCCTATGATGATGTTGTTGTTGATGGCTATTGTTATGTGATAATTAAGTTCCTTCCTTAAGGCTGATTGAATGGCTAGAATCCAGTTTAATTCATGGAGCTCATTTTCCTTTGTCTCTGAGCCATTTTGTCATGCTCTAAAATTCCCATAACAATTTAAAACAAATTAAATTTCAGGAAATTAAAAGCTAAACAGAAAATATCAACTACCAGGAACATGTGTGTGCAGCTACGAAACTCTAAATTATATGCACTATGTAAAACCTTCTGCGTGCCTGCACCTGCAACTCAAAAACACGAGGAAAACGCATGAGTTACAGAGGTCACCCAGCACGCACTCCACAAAAAACGACGGAAAACGAAACTATAATTAATTTTCTTTTAAATTCTTTTCGCAAACCATTTTCTCTAAAACCACACAAATCAGGCTTATACCAACCAGAACCACAACTATGGCTCTACCAGTCCAAAACTACAAGCAAAGGCCCTCAATGGCCAAAACCACACATAGTGAGTCGGAAAGTCAGGCACCAGGCAACCAAACTCTGGCCACAAGCAATCCACCGAAGAGCTACCAATGGCATCTACACTGCCACGGTGAAGCCAACTTGTGCAGGAGCGATTACCGTCAGGCAATTCTCCCACCTAGAGAATCCTCACAAAGCCAACCCCTCCCTAGGAAGGTTGTCCTGTCTCTCAAGATGCTACCAGCTACAGGGCACGTGTCCCACCAGCATTGGCCACCACAGGGTATGCCTCCTCATAGCTTCCTCCATACACGGTGCTCAAGAGAGAGTGTCATACCTCCACACCCGACGACACCCAAGCCTCAGTGTTCACAACAACAGTATGATTATCATACCTCCCCGTCGTGCCACAAGATACCTCAACCCGCGGACCACAATCCTGGCCTTAAGACGACAGTCAGGGAATCTCATACCTCCAAAACCCAACATCCCTTAGCCTCATGTATCTCGGCCCCCGACGTCAACCAGGGAATCGCGCCCGACCACCCGAGAATGTCGTCACATTCCCTGGTCCCGACGACACGGTCCCATAGTGTCTCGGTCCACACACAGAAAGTTAGGAAAAATCATTTTCCAAAATAGATCATCAATCCCTTTGAAATCATTTTCAAAATCATTTTATATCTTTGAAAACTCTTCCAAAACCTCGGCAAAACGACACATTAGGTGTCCCAAGGGACTATCACTAACGACCCATAATCCCCTCTCAAAGGGACAAATACAAACCAATCAGGAAAACCCTCAAAATCAGATTTTTATAAAAATCTATGGGTCCTAATTTGGCTTGCCGCAAAATAGGTTTGGTATGTCGAAAGCCCCTAGTTCGATAGGCCGATCTGGATCAATCGATCGAATCAAGTCAACGGTCAACACTCAGGCCATAATCAGTATACCGAAAATGGTTCGGTTTACCAAAATCCACTGATTCGGTCGATCATCCAAAATCAGACGACCAAATTTCGACCAGATGACCAAAACAGACAGAAAAACGGCATAATGAAATTGTTCGGTATGCTGATTTCTGTGAAAATCAGAAAACAGTCCAAACTCAAACATTCGAAATCACCCAAAGTGGGACCTCTGATCGGACTCCCAAAACGTACACCAAAAATCTCACATAAAACATAAGATGTAAACCCTCGAGTCCACTCCAAATCCACACAAACAAAATCAAAATCCATTCATCATGCAACATGATATAAATTCACAAAGGCATGATAGTCAAAACGACTCAAACCACAACCACCGTCATAATTATCCATAGAAACCACAATAAATTCTCATAAATTCCAAAATATTAAGTTTAACCTAGATTACATGTAGCCTAGGCATTTCTATCATTTTTCATGTATTCTACTCATTAAATTGGAGTGTGTACCTGAGAAACACTCTCTGGTAATCCTCCGACCAACTCCAACGATCCCAACCCTCGATGGGGCTCTCTCAACCACAGGGGCACACCACTGAAGCTCCACATGCTGCCATGAGCCGCTGCATGCCTCTGTCGATCCTTGAACACACCGAATAGGGAGGAAGATGCAGGGAGGAGAGAAACAGGGGAGGGAGAGTGAGAGAGACGGGATGGAGGGGGTGAGTGGAGGGAGAGAGAACGAGTTGAGGGAGAGGGAGAGGGGTGGCGTACTCGGGACGGGAAGGAGGAAGCGGTGCAGGAAGGAAAGAGTGCGTTGCTGCATGGGGAGTGTGCCTTGGCTTATAAAGCCATGCAGGGTGGAAGGTAAGCATGCATGCATACAAAACCACCCACACCTGTCCGCACAAACCCAAACACACAACCACCCACTACAACAACCAGTTCACAAGCGCAAGCCCCACGCGAACCCATACCTGGGCTCACAAGCACAGTGCTACAATACACAGTGCCCACCACGCACAGGGACACGTAAACAGAAGCCAGTCCACGAGGCCCAAGCCCAAAAGCACAAAACCATACAAACGGGCTTCGGAACAGTAACACCCATCCAGAACTAAATTCATTAAAAATGTAAATAATGACAAAATGAATTTACGTGTGTTACACATTCGCTACTGAGATTAGGGACAGGTTGGCTAGATTGGTTTTCCATCTCAATATGGTAACCCCACTAGGAAAGCACAGCCTAGCATAGAAATATCTGTGGTCAGTTAATATGAAATTGGGAGACAAGGACTTTAGAGCCAGACTAATAGTTATGGACATACAGGAATATGATGTAATATTGGGAATGGATTGGTTAGCACAGTTTTTAGCTATGATTGATAGTGCCAAGAAGAGAGTTCTGGTAGAATATCTAGGCTAAGGATGGTGTGTGGTACAAGGAATCAGGCTAGGGGAACAGAAGAAGATTATTTCAGCAATCAAAGCTTACCGCCACCTGTCTAGAGGCTGTATGAGATATCTGGCCAGTGTAACGGTGTCTTCTTCTTTTGTTCTGAGGATACAGGACATACTTGTGGTTTGGGTGTATCCTGATGTTTTTCCGCTGGACACGCTTGGGATGGCACCACACCGAAAGGTTGAGTTTCAAATTGATCTAGTGTTAGGATCTGGTTCCACCTCAAAAGCTCTCTACAGGATGACGCTAGCAAAACTGAGGGAGCTCAGGAGTCAACTTAAGGAGTTATTGGACAAAGAATTCATTCAACCAAGTGTGTCACCTTGAGTGCACCACTTTTGTTTGTCAAGAAGAAGGATGGCTTGCTCTGTCCATGCATAGATTACAGAATATTGAACCAGATCACCATAAAGAATAAGTACCCTCTACCCAGGATTGATGGTTTATTTGATCGGTTGTAGAGAGCTTCGATCTTTTCAAAGATTGACTTAAGATCAGGATATCACTAGCTTTGGATTTGGGAATCTGATGTGCATAAGACAATTTTTGTTCTCAATATAACCACTATGAGTTTCTGGTTATGTCATTCTGATTGAGGAATGCATCAATTGCCTTTATGGACCTGATGAACAGAATATTTAGGTCCTACCTAGATCAGTTTGTAGTGGTATTTGTAGATGATGTATTAGTATATTCTCCTAACATTGAGACTCGTCAGTTGCATTTGAGGACTATGTTAGAGACCCTGAGACAGCATCAACTCTACACAAAGTTCTCAAAATGTTAGTTTTGGCTGAAAGAGGTCACATTTCTTGGCCACATCATTTCAAGCATGGGAATTAAGGTGGATCCATCCAAGGTTAAGGCAATTAGCAGTTGGGTCAGGCTCAAAACTGTGACAGAGATCAAGAGTTTCTTGGGCTTGGCAGAATATTACAAGAGATTCATACAGGACTTCTCTAAGATTGCAGCACCTTTGCTTAGGCTGACTCAGAAGGAGGTTCCATTCATATGGGATTGGCAATGTGAAGAGAGCTTCAATGACTTGAAGATTCGTCTGGTCACATCTCCAGTGTTGACTGTACCCTCTAGGAGTGAAGGTTTTGCAGTAGACAACGACGCTTGTGGGACGGCGTTGGGGTGTGTATTAATGCAACATGGGAGAGTGATGGCATATGCTTCACGCCAGCTAAAGAATCATGAGAGAAACTACCCCACCCATGACTTGAAGATGGCGGTAATGATTTTTGCTCTGAAAATCTATAGACACTACCTGTATGACGAACAGTTTGAGGTAGTCACAGATCATTAGAGTTTAAAATATATTTTCACTCAGAAGGATCTAAATTTGAGGCAGAGGAGATGGACAGAATACCTCAAAGACTACGACTTTAGGCTGTCTTACAGTAGACACTTCGATTTTGTAGTCACTTGGCTGCAGGCTCCTCTTGAAAGATGCTCTGGTTGCAACAACCAAACCTAAACCCTAACTCCACTAAAATCCTAAACCCACAAGCACACTCAAGCCCACACAAGCTCAGTCAAGCCCACATAAGTCCACTCTGACCTAATCAAAAATCAAAACTAAACAAAACTCATTTAAAACATTTAAAATCCATATTAATTAAGTAAAAGTCCTAATTAAAACCAAAATCAAATAAAATCCACTTAAGCCACTTAAAATCAAAATTTAATCAAGTGAAAACCCTAATTTAAAATCAAAATTAAATAAAATTCATTTAAACCATTTAAAATCCAAGTTAATTAAGTGAAAAACCCTAATTAAAACTCTAATCAAGTAAAACCCAATAAAATCCAGTAAAAATTGAATCTAATTAAAAAGAAATCCTAATCCAAACAAAAATCAAGCAAAAAATCAATGAAGTCAATATCTAAGTCAAAACTATAATAAAAAAACCAATTAAACCAAAATTTAATCTAAATCCCTAATTAAGTCAAGTAAAAATCTAATTAAATCTAAATTAAAACTCAAACACAAAACTTTAATCCATTTAAATTCAGAAAAACAAAATAATAAAACCCTAAAAACCCTAATTTAAAATCAATTAATTAAATCACAAAAACCGTAAAATATCCTAAAAACCCTAAAATAATAAAACCCTAAAAACCCTAATTTAAAGCCAATTAATCAAACCTTAAATCACAAAATCAAAAATTTAATTAAAATCACAAAACAAATAATAAAAAACCTAAAACATAAAACCCTAAAAATCCCTTAAAACCTAAAAAACAAAAACTCTAAAAAAAAAAGCTCAAAACCCAGGCCCATTTTCAACCCATTGCATCCCATTTCATCCTTCAATTACAAACTTTAGAAAACACATAAATAATTCTGGCTAGCCTCCTCATCGCCGGCGACCCCTGACATTTCCGGCAAAATCTCTAGCGTCAAATCCCACTCCACAGCTGTCCAGGCCTGATCTCCCGTGATCTCCAGCTGTTTCCTCCTCTAGCACGTGCTTGATCCAACGGTACTGATCCCTTAAGGAAGAGAATCGACGACGCGGAGAGGCCTGATCGGAGTTTAAAAGGTTCACCGCTGACCGACTCTCTCTCTCTCTCTCCCAGTGCTTTAGTCCATAGAAGAAATCCCCCAGCCAACCCATCAATCCCCCCACATCCAAAGCCTCTCCCCAAGCCTCTTGCAGCCTAGAGAATCCCCGAACCCTCGTCGGAGCAACCATATATAGGACCACCGCCATCACTCATCGGAAGGGACAGAAGCTCCACCCAGCTAACCCTTTTATTTTGCTTCGAATATTCATGCTTAGCTCCGTCCAGTCTAGTCCAAGCCCTTTGAGTCGCACTCCACCAGAGTTCACCGCCCTGCGTGCTATCTTCCCCCTCCTCCAGTGGTGGGTTCACCACCACCGGTGAGGCCGTAGGCCTCCTAGACCAAGCAAGGCCCCACGGGCCTCTCCTTCCTCCTTTTCCTCCCTGGGTCCCCTTCACTCAGGAAGGGATCCTTTGGCCTCCTACGGCCAGGAACGCCACTGCAACCTCATCGACAATCGACCCTCACAGTGGAATCAACCAGAGACCTTCGGACGCACCTGCCTCACACCGCCACGCCAAGAAGCTCCGCTGCACCGCCACGAGTCACTCCGCGCAGCCACGCCGCCGTCCTTGGCCCCGAAGCGTCGCACTTACCTTCGCCGTGACTGTTGCCTTCATAGGAGACAGGGGGAACACCTCAGGCCACCCCAATGTTCGCTGACACCTCTGGGAGTCTCGTTGTGCCTGCCTTAAGCTTCTTTGATCCTCGTCGCGTCGTTCCAACCGTCGCGCCGCTGCCAGCTCCCTTCGTCGTCGGCTTCTTCGACGTCGACAGCTTCTCGCTAGAGCTAGAGGTGGGGGAGACGTCTCAGGCCGCCTCAGCCTAGTCCACCATTCCGGAGAACTCCGTCGTCATCCTCCTCAGCTTCCTGGACCACCGCTGGAGCTTCTTCGCCGCTGAGCCGTCACCAGAGGTCGTGTCGGAGTGGAGATGCCAGCGATCCATCGGCGATCTACGAATAAATTTTGTCTTACACAGGCCCTTTAGTTTTAAATATTTTTACACTTAGGTCCTCCTATCATTACTTTTAGGTCCTTTTCTTTATGTTTAAGTCCCTATAGTTTAAATAACTTTTGTTTCTTTTATTGTTCCTGTAGAAATTGCATATGGCCCCTGCATGTTTTATTTTTTTTATAATTATTGTATTAATACATGTTTTCTCACATTTAAACCCCTGCAGTCATGTTTCCTTTGCAATTAAGTCTTGACGTTTTGCATTAAGCCCCCAAAACTTTTTAAAATGAGTTTTCTTTGTAGAATTTGCATTCTGAATCTTGAAAGACTTCATAATCACATTGTTCATCGTAAAAGTCTAATTTTCATCACATTTAAGCCTCAAAATTTTGCATGTAAGCCCCTGGAATCATAGCATACAGTCATTGAATATAGGAAATTTGCATTCAGCCCCTTAGACTAATTTCAAATGCATCATTTAAGGTTTCAATTGTTTTCACATTCATTTTTGATATTTTTCACTTCTTTTATTCATAATTTTTCACTTAAATATATTTTTCATTTAAAAATCATGTTTGCATTGTCAAATGATCTTTGGTTTCACATTTTAGTCACATTTGTACTTATGTGTAAATTTTGCACATTAGACCCTAAATTTTCAGGGAATTACTAAGGTGCAATTTTCATACATCTCAATGCTGCAATTTCTTTTAATCCATCATCTGCACAATAAGATAAGAGGCAGTGAACACATTTTAATTAGGTTCCCTATTCTTTTCGTGAAATTTGCATTTTAACCCTTGGTCTTACTCTTTAACATGTTTACATCGTTTTCTCATAATTAAAACCTTGTCCCTTTCATGTTTCCTTGTAAATAACATTTTATTGACATTTTGCATACATTTTGGTATATCTTAGACCATGCATCATGCACATGCACACATTTATCACATCTGGCCATGGAAATGACCAAATTGCCCCTGTGCCACCAGTTCATGCACATACATGTTAGTTTTCACACTTAGTCATGCATAATCTTTGAATAAGTCATTCCACAGCATATTTTACACATTTAGGTACTCTTTCATGTATTTTGCATAGTTTTTATTACATTTGCATATCATCCCATCCTTTTCGAACAAGTCTGCATCCCATGTGGTTTTCTGTGGATTTTTCCTTATACCATTTTTCAAATTCCTTCGCTTGACATTTGATTTGATTCCTTTTATTCCACATTTTTGGATTTTTTCGATTTGATTTAGATGACAATGCCCGAGGGCATACATTAACTGGCCTAAAGGCCCACATTGGCCCAATTGGGGATTATTTTCCCCTTTTTGATTTTTATGACATTTTCCATGATTTCGATGATTTGGGTTGACCCCACTTTTGATCATTTTGATATCAGTTTGGTTTTTCGGACTATTCTCTTCAAAAACACTGTTATTTTATGTGATTTTCTTCATATGTCACTATTTGATCGTTTTACGTGGACTTCTTTGCAATTTTTTCATCTTGATTTGTGCTATGTTTTCTATGATTCTGATGATTTGAGTTGGCTGCATTTTTGATGCTCTTGATGTCGGTATGATTGCCCTGCTGATTATCTCATCCTCTGCCGAGGTGCAATCCAAATACTGAATGGCACTCTGCTCTGCCATTGACTTGTCAGGATTGTGGACCTCTACTGATTGGATCTGTGACTGTTGTAAGCGATGCCCGTGACTGACTGACTGCACTGACAGTTCCGCTGATGCAACTACTTGTAGGACTATGACTGCAGGGCTCGTTGTTGGGGCGATGGCCAATGTTGTCAATGTGGCTACCGACGGTTGAGGCGGTGGCTGCATAATATAACGTCTGCTTTTTCCCGCAGCGGCCTAGCTTTGATTGGGATCAAGTATCCCTGCACTGACAAAGTTAGTGAGGTTCGATGGAATAAAAATCTTCTTGTACCTCCTGGTGCTCGAATATCCGTCTTTATGTGGCTGCCACTGGTAGTCCAGTCCTTCAAACTCTAGCCTTTCCTCCGCCTGGATGGACTTGGAGATTCCTTGACCATGTCGCCTGAGTGGTGTTCCTGTCTTGTATCCCCATTTGCGACACACGTTTTCAATCATCTGAAGAGGATTGCCACAAACGATCAGATAACTGACACGCTTGAGAGCTGGAATGTAATTAACAAGCTCGAAACGATTGACGCGAAACATGACATCAGATGGCTTGGGGTCAAAATGAACGGTCTGGAGTGAGACAACAGAGACCGACATGACCTTTTCTTTGTCAAGATCTTTTGCCATGACAACAACTACGCCGTTGCCCTAGCGGAACTTAACCATGCAATGGAGGGTCGAGGGGATCACTTGATGCTAGTGCAACTAAGGGTGCCCAAGCAGAAGATTGAAAGAGGGCTCCAGATCCACAATATAGAACTTGACATCTGTAGACACCCCGATTTTGAGGTGACTCATAGATGAGCTTTCCAGATGTTGCTTTGGATGTGGCTAACCTAATCCTATTAGCTAAACCAATCCTAAACCCGTAGCAAGCCTGCAACCCAATTAGAAATCCAGACAAGTAGGGGAGAGCACCAAGTTAGAGCACCAATGTGGAGCACCTAGTTAGAGCACCTAGTTAGAGCACCAATGTGGAGCACCTAGTTGGAGCACCAAGCAGGAGCACATAAGTGGCGCACTTAGCAGGAGCACCAAGCTGGCGCACTTAGCAGGAGCACCAAGCTGGCGCACCTCACTAGCGCACCAAGCTGGCGCGCAGCCACTTCTCAGACTGCTGGCTGCTAGCTGTTGGCTTTTCACCTCCCATGGCTGTTACCTCCACCAACGAATATGCCATGGAATCTTTCAGGCTTTTCGTCTACGAGGCTCCTTGCATTCCTAGGAGTTATCCATGAGAAAATCCTATATAAGGACACCCATAGGCAACCATTGGGAGGGGTTAGAAACCTTGAGTTCAGCAAATCCTGATCTGAGCAAGCATCTTGAGCAAGTTATATCCTCTTTCTAGCAGCTTATTCTCGTTTTCTGGAGCACTCCCTTGCATCCCAAAGCAATAAGGATCTCTCTATCTTTGGTATTTCAAGAAGGAACACCTTGAGAGGTAGGTTCTCTACCTCTTCCTTCTCCTTTTAATCTCAACCATAGCACCATGATAAAAATGCTTTGAAACCTCACATAGGATCTGATTTCTGCTATCATATAAGAGTTTTTTCTTACGATAGAATGTTGATTTCGTGTACAAGACACCTTGCATGCATAATCCATATGTTAATAATCAACATCATGTAGTTCTTAAGAGTGGTTTTATTATTCTTCTCCATTTCTTTGCACTAAGAACCATGATCCATGTATATATGCTAAAATATGCAATAGAGATGATCTTGATGTATTCACCATTTGCATGTTATGTAAAACTTATTTTCTCATGCATATTCTTTTAGGATCTTACACAAACATTTTAAACATGAACTTACAATTTATCATGTTTTTGAATCACATCATGATAGATCCGTTTTGCTCACTTGCATCGCATCTTTTTTCAGTTTTTATCATTAACATAAACTGATTGGCATTAATAAAAATCACCCATCTCTATTCTGGGTCAGATTCTAGATCAGATTGCAGTCTGATCTAGATTTTCTGGGGAGCACCTATATAGCGCACCAACCTAGAGCACCACTCTGGCGCACCATTTAGGTGCACCAGACTGGTCAGAGAGCAAAACATTCACTTTTGCATCCCTGTTTGCATGGTTTTCCGGATGACTTTGAGCCTGATTCTTTCACTGCTGGTTCTCTGATATTCCATGGTTTTGCATGCATGTTTTCAGTTTTAAACAAGATTGTTTTCTAGTCGTTTTCTCCCTTTGGATATTCAGTCCTTGGCTAGAATCTGGTAGGCTGGTTGCACTTTACTCCTACATGGAGAACCTTATGCATCAGCCCATGATCCAG
>JAMKQA010003137.1:0-14144 GCA_024699735.1 Posidonia australis
TTGTCTTTGTTGTTTTTTGCATGATTTTTCATGTATATTGTTTTCCTTGTCTTCCATAATAGATTAGGTGGCGACTCCATTTGTTTTATGTTTTTCGACGTGATTTTGCCGACCGATTTCGCATTCATTTGTGGAATCTCCTCGCCGGCATGGTTACAGCAGTTGACATGCCCCCTGGTATCCGAATGATATGGATGTTGCTAAAAGAAAGGAACAAAAGAAAGTTTGGGGCCTAGACAGCCGGTTTGACCAACAGAGGCTTGTCAGGTAGCACTTGCTTGTGAGCGTACCCTGAACTGCAATTGCTTTGCCTCTTCACTTGATGCTATTGATGCTGTAGGACGATGATGGTGGATCTGGATAAACTGTTGCTCAGATTCTGTACTGATACACGGCGCTTGGCTGGATAAGGGCTTCATGAGGGCATTGTTTCTTCCTTGAATAAGACAGACTTACCAGATGATTTTTGACACCTCCCTAGGTTCACTGTTGTGTCACTGACTAACTTCTTGGGAGTTCGACTTTGGCAGTGGACTGTCGACTATGCTCTCGCCTTCTGATTAGGAGAGTCTTGACATTCCGAGTTTGCTCTGACCTCAGAGGCTTATGGTTGTTATTGTCCTTGTTTCTACACTCGAGCTACAGAGTAGACAACATGTTTTGAACGAAGATACTGTCCCAAGAAGGGTCAACCAATAGGACAGCTGACATGCCCCTGGTTGGTGGGGAAGGTTATCACCGTATAAGTAGCTGACATGCCCTTAGCATAGGGTATCCTTAGCTAGGTCTTTGGCGAAGGAGCAGCTGACATACTCCTAGTTTAGGATCCAGCGAGACCTTGTAAAGTGGACAAGAGATAGTGCATGTAGAAATGATAGTGTTGTGTTACATCATCCCTCAGGATTTGGAATGCTAATGATGCCGGCTATGAGAAGAGGAGAAGTCCTCGATTCACAAGACACTACCCAGACTTCGACGCTGTTGGTGGCTTCCGAGATGGATGATTCATTAGGTTAGGCTCCGTGCCAAACTCTTGGGGACTTAAACCTACTCTTTTAACTTTTGGCTTATTTCTTTTCTCCCTCTCAGGCTCATAGGCTCGCTTTAACTCTTGCTTGGGGGTAATTGGCATTCGGATTTGGAGGAGGCTGTTGGCATTGTATGTGAGTGGTGGCTAGTCCCTTTGGTCATTTGGATTTTTGATGCTTGCTTCGACTCCTCCCCAAGGTAAGTGATAGGGGTAGAGTTAGCCTACTTGCCTCTCTCTTTCAAGGCTTGCTTCAGTCTTCGACTTCTATCTCCTTTTTTCTTTTATGCCCTTGTGGATATGTTTATTTTTTATTTGGCTCACACTCATGCTCTCTCCTGACATTTTATCTCCCTTTGGAGGTGTAAGTCCCCATGGGAGTTTGGGCATTTCGCCTAACCATGGTTGGGTGGTGGCTCCCTCGTTCGCTAGAGTGTCCAGGTAGTATCAAATGAAGAGGTATAGACCCTTCTCAAGTAGGCTAGCTATTCTGATTTTCGTCATCGGGATGTGATGTTGATGCTTTTTTGCATAGATGCATGCAGTTATTGATGTGCTTAAGTTACTGATGTGCACGAAAGTAAAAGAGCAGATGTTGTGGATTAGATGTACTTGGATTGCCTTTTATTTTAGAAATATGCATGATGAAGCGGTGGATGATGCGTAATATGCACAAGGATACTTTGCAAGGCGAGGATACACGCCTTCCACTCATTGGTAGTACTTTTTCAGGCAACATGCATTGACTAGCTTAGATAACTCGACGTTGTCCACATCTTTTGAGGATTGCTATGCCTCCCGGATAGACTTGCTTGATGATATAAGGACCATGCGAAGTTAGGTAG
Organism: Posidonia australis; assembly: GCA_024699735.1. Lineage (NCBI taxonomy): Eukaryota > Viridiplantae > Streptophyta > Magnoliopsida > Alismatales > Posidoniaceae > Posidonia > Posidonia australis. Next base: position 1,873 of record JAMKQA010003137.1, read on the forward strand.
GAATTTGCCTTGACCATTAGAGAGATGTATGGCCCGCCAAACCAGATCGCTTGATGTGAATTTGGCCCCTCTAGATCATTGTCGTGAAGATGGAATTCAGGTGTCTCGCCATCTTCCATGTTTTCATGCTCTTCTTCATAAGCGATGGGCTTTGACAAGATTTCTACTTTGAAGGTTGGATTGGCAGCGTCGAAGGAGAGAATGTACTCTGATTTCTACGCCTGATGGTTCCTCATTATGGTCACACTAACTTTGGTGGATGATCTCTGACTCGTTCACCGTGGGGTCTGCTGACTAACTAGGTTGATTTGTTGCTTTGGCCTCTGGTGCTTCTTTTTTTTTTGATTTTTCTGATCTTTTTTTTTTTGTATTTTTTTTCTGTAGTATGTACAAAGGAGTGATGTTGATTGGCGGCTGCCCTACTATTGACTAATAGGAATGATGTCGCTTAGCTTTCCTTTTGAGCTTAACTCAGGGTCCCTTCCTTTGACCCTCACCTTAAGCAAGATGAGACCTTGACTGCATGTACCATCTAGGCCCACCTCCCAACTCCAAAGAGATTAACTCTAATGGTCTAGTGGGTTCCTACTGTGACTTGGCCAGGACCATGATGGATGAGTGGTCCAACTACTGATGGAGGGTTGTTGGCTCTGATTCCGACATCTTAGCCTTTCCTTCTCTTAGCCTTTGACGCTCGGTTGCGTCCTTGGCCCATACTTACAACTACTCTTGAAATAACAGTTCTAAGTCACTGGCCTGGTCACTCAACTGGATTGCCCTACTAACTGTCTCGTCCTCTTCCATGGTGCAATCAGAATACTGGACAGCACTCTGCTTTGCCACTAGCTTATATAGACTGTGGGACTACTCTAATTGATGTCCAAGACTGGTTGACTGAACTGGTGGCTCTGCTGGTACAACGGCTTGTAGGACTATCACTACGGGGCTCGTTATTGGAGCGGTGACTGACGTTGTTGAAGTGATTGCCAACAGTTGAGGCTGTTACTGCACCATCTAACATTGGCTCTTTCCTGTAGTGGCCTGGCTCTGATTGGGATCGAGCGTCCTTGCACTGACAAAGTTAGTGATGTCCGACGGAATAAAAATCTTATTGTACCTCTTGGTGCGCGAATATCAGTTTTTGTGCGACTGTCACTCATAGCCTAGTCCCTCGAACTCTCACCTTTCTTCTGCCTAGATGGGCTCAGAGATTCCTTGGCCATGTCGCCCGAGTGGTGTTCCTTTCTTGTATCTACATTTACGACACACGTTTTCGATCATCCGACAAGAATTGCCACAAATGGTCAGGTAACTAACACGCTCGAGTGTCGGAATGCAATTGGCTAGCTCAAAATTGTTGACCCGGAACATGACATCAGATGGCTTGGGGTCAAAATGGACGATCTGGAGTGAGACAGCGGAGATCGACTCGACCTTTTCTTTGTCACGATCTTCCGCCATGACAACAACTACATCGTTGCCCCAACAGAACTTAACCATACGATGGAGGGTTGAGGGGATCACCTGATGCTTGTACAACCAAGGGTGCCCAAGCAAGAGATTGAAAGAGGGCTCCAGATCCACAATATTGAATTCAACATCGAAGACTACAAGGTCTATAGTGAGAGGAATAACCAGCCTCCCTACTGTGTCATGATTCATGTTATCGAAAGTTGTCATTCCCTTCGTTGCTGATATGATATCCTCAGCTTTGAATCCGATTTTATTTGCTGTGCGCAAAGGGTAGACATTTAAGCCTGTGTCGTTATCCACCAGAGTGAGGGGAATTGGGAAGCTTTGATATTGCACTGTAACGAACATGGGCTGGTTATAATTAACTTGTGCTGGAGAAAATTCCTCGCTGGTGAAAGAAATGACATAAGGCTCTGCAATCATGTCCACCATATTCTCAAGAGCAGATAGTTCTATGGTGGGGGAGACATGAGCAACCTGAAAGACCTTAAGGAAGGCCTCTCGATGTTCCAAAGAAGTATGGATGAGATCCCAAATGGAGATATCAGCCTTAACCTTCTTCAGTTGAGATGTAATGTCGGTAGAAGGCTGCTTTTGCCAGGTCGAAGAGGTAGGGACTGAACAAGGGACCATCCTAGAAGGTTGAGGGGTTGGCTGACAAGGGGCAGACGCTGAACGATTCGGTTGGGCTGCTGGCATTGGTGGCCCATACACCCTCCATGACCTAGTGACTTCTGCACACATCTCTGTGGCATAATCATAGGGTACATGATGAGTGTCCCTCATTAGGTGGACGACAATAGGGGTACGTGCTGCCAGTTCCAACAGAGACGACATGGAAATGGTTGAAAGGTGGTCTAGCTAGATAGGATGTTGGATAAGATGCTAGACAAGAGGTTGGACAAGATACTAGACAGGATGCTGGACAAGATGAGTAGGCATGGGTCGGGCGAGTAGGCAATTGGGTGACCCTAAATGCCCAATCGACAGTGCAGCGGTATGCTCCGCCCTCGCGGTCAGCCATATCATGTGAACTGCTGACCTAGAATTGCCACAAATCAAACGATAAAATGAGTTGGGAAGGGCTCATCTACAGTATGGATCAAATCAAAGGGGTCTACTATGGATGTTGTAGACCCAGAAACGGAGAGGAAATGGATTCTCTGAGGCCCCAACGCCTACTGAGTTGTTATGCGTAGGCATGGGCTGGTTGATAAGGTTGGGATATGCTGGTGGTGCTTCTGCACGTGGAGGTGGCGGTGCAGGTGCAGTGTGTGCCTCCTAGGTGTTGATGACAATAGCTCCTTTGTCGATCAAATTCTGAACAACATCCGAGGAAGTGTGGCAATTATTAGTCGAATGTCCTGGAGCTCGATGATAATCACAATACGCATTTGCATCATACCACCTTGGGAGCGGGATTAGTGGTGGACGAGGATCCAGGAGTCGCAAAAGAGACACAACCTGAGGGAAGACAGCACTCAGTGGCCTATCAAATGGAGTGAAGTCACTTTTAGTGTGACGACTGTGCCTCTACTTAGGTTGTTGTCCTTGTCGAGTCGATGGGACGTGATGCACCGGTTTGATAGTGGAGTGTGTGTATGTGGTGTGTCAAGAGCTAGGTGCAACTGCTAATTGGTTCAGGTCTAAAAGTGATGGCTGCCCTCTTGCCATTTCTAGCGTTGACAGTGTTGTTGTTGAAGCAATTACCAAAAGAAGTCGCCTGCTTGGTGAACATAGAGAGGGCAGGGAAGTTCCCACCTTTTAGCGAACTCTCCACGCGAGTGCCAGCCCGAACCAGTGATGCAAAAGTAGTGATGGGCTGAATGCTCAATAGAGCCCCAACATCTGGCTGTGCACCACGAATAACGATCTTGATAGACTCATCGTCGAAGGATCTATCTCTCACTTGTGATGCAAGGGCACGCCAGCGGCCGACGTACTCCCCAAATGGCTCGTGGGGTTTCTGTCTTACGACGAAAAGGTCCTCCCTCTTTGGGACCAAGTCGAGATTAAAAGCATATTGATCCATGAATGCCTGTGAAAGGTCATTCCAAGTCTTGATCGAGCCCATGTCAAGCGACGTGAACCACTTGAGGGTCGGACCAGTGAGACTCTTCTAGAAGAGGCGAGTAAGCAGCCTCTCGTTAGCCTAGAGTTGAGTGAGATCTCCATAATATGCCTTAAGATGTGAAATGGGGCAACCCTTACCGTTGTACTTCTCGAAATCCAAGATTTGGAATTGTAGTGAGAGTGTCGCCTCTGGGAAATAACAGAGGTCCCAAAATCCGTAGGGTTGGCAGTTGCCTCCCCGCACTTGTCGAAGTGCTCTCTCCAAGTCACTCGCCCTAGCGTGGAGGTATCTGGAGCTATTGCCGACGAGGGTGATGCAGCAAGGGGAGCGGCCACATATGCTGTGTGGGTCGCACCTAAGTGCTCCTCCGGGTCTACCGTCATGTCACCTGGTGCTGCGGCATGATGGCCAGCATATCCGTGCAAAAGTGCTGGGTGTGATTGTGAAAAGGAAGGTGCCTGAGCCTGATGATGTGTGAGAGGAGGATGAGTAGAGAGTTGTGTGGCAGTGGATGTTGAGTGTGGGAGTAACAGCTGCTACAGCGGTACGGCACCAGGCTACAGGCTCTGTGGATGCTGTACTCCAGCCAAACCGAGGGTTGGCTACTAAATGCTGGAGTAGGATACTGTGCTGTGAGGTGGTGTGCCTGAGGTAGTGGTGTCACACCTAAAGTGGTTGTAGTGAGGAGCTAGGGTGAGGGCTGAGGTGGTGGTGCCGATGCTTGGAACACCGGAGCAGGCTACCGAGGAACCTCAAGAACGGTAGGGTCTATAGTATGCTGGATAGCAAAGGTTATGCCCCCGATCCTTTGGGCGAGGGCTAACAGATATTCTACCTATGCGGTAGGAGATTCCTTAGGGACAATGATGGGTGGCACAGTCGAAGGTCCGGAGGTCAAAGATGGGACGGATACAGGTTTCCCTGGAGACAGGGAACCCACAAGGGATGTTGCCACAGTGGGCTGAGTGCTAAAGGAGAAAGAACCCTAAGGAAGTGAGGCTGTTAGTGATACATCTGGAACCCGAGTATGGGTCACTGAGATAGACACAGTGCCTGGCTCCAAACTGGCCAAGGTTAGTGGATGTCCTATGGGGTACGGGACAGAACCTTCGTGATGCATGAAGGGGACAAAATTAACAGTTGAAGAGACAACAAGGGTAGGAGGGACTGAAAATGGAGTGCCCTCCTGAGCAACAATGCAGACAGAGACTCACTGGTGCGCTGGGCCATGGTTGACTGGGACCGGGTGAGAACCAGACTACGGTGGCAAACGAGGGGATGAATCCTAGGACGAGCTATCGTCAAAGAGATGACTAACTCAGGAAAAGATGATCAACAACGAAGCGTCGTAAATAGGGGAGTCATGGAAGGAATGCTCGAGTAGTGGCTAAGGAACTCACGCTCTACCTGAAGAAAAGAAGACTACTAGTGTTAAAACCAGCAATAATATGTAGTTGTTATGGTGGTGTGAATGGCCTTCATGCACATGGATGCAACTAGTATGCTCTCTCTCACCAACTAAGTGTTCATTAAAAGGCCATCTACTCCAGGGTCACACATGGGTAAAAGGGTCTCTGACTCAGGCTAGAAAGTAAAGGTCCCCGCTCTAAATCCTGGTCAAAGCGCAGGCAGTGAATGGGTGGTGCGTTGGTGGCCTCATCTCCTGTAGTAGCATGAAGGTGTACCCTCTACTAACACTGACACGACCTCGAACAAGCGGGGACAAACTAGCAACACGTCCTACACCAAAGCTATAACAAGGGCTACTATAATTGTCCTTTGCGGACTGTAGGTGGACTTAGGGGAGAAGATGCATGCCCTATATGATCAATCATGCAATATGCTTTTGTGTTTTTTACTTACATTTTATTAACTAGGGGGAAGGATTTAATTTGCTCTTTAGTTTTGCCTTATTAATTGTTTCTCTGAGTTTGTGTGTTTTATTTTAACTAGAAAAGGGGAAACAAACATGTCTCTACTCTCCTAGGCATGTCAAGTACGAAAAGGGGAAGAAAACACACAAGTAAGGCAGACAAGCAAGCAATCAAAAAGCAAAAGACTTGATCATGGCATGTGCAAGTGTCGTGGCGTCATGATTGTGAAAAGAAAACATCCATCATATCAAAAGTCAAAGTATGTGGCATGCAAGTGTGGTGACAGAGAAAATGTGAAAAAGAAAGTGTGAAAGGCACACTAAGCAAGCAACAATCACAAACAAAGCAAACAAACAAGCATGTGAAGCCAAAGCCTCCAAAAGCAAGTGAAAAGACTAACCTGAAAGTTGGAATCTAACATCTCCAACGGAGTCACTAGTTCTGTGAGCATGCCAGCCCAGGGATCCGACACGGAGTCGCACTAGAGGGAGGAGATCATAGCCATGCCAAGATGGCGAAGGCGCAAGATAAGATAAAACGAAAAAGAAAGGAGTCGCTACGACGCTACCTAGCCTTTTAAGGGAAAGATGAGGAAAACCACAAACAAACCACAAAGGATGAATGCATGAGATGCAAATGTGAAGGCCAAATGTCTACTAACCAGAGGATGGGTAAGGATTCCTATTACGCACGGGGAAGGTGTTAGGCACCGCCGTACTCCTGAGAAACTCGGTCTTTCTAGTCTAATTCTCTTGCAAGAGGCTGAATGAATGTTTGTCAAACCCTGATTGTGCTATAATTGTGCAAATATGAATGCCATGACAAGAATATATGGATGTGCAAGAGGGCATGCGAAAACTACGAAGAAATTTACATGAAATGATGAAATCACAAAATATGACATAACAAAGAAAATTACATGAAATGATGAGATTTTTGGAAAGAATGCTCCGAAAAACCATACCGGCCTAAAGAAAGTCAATAATGCAACCGACTCAGATTATCAGAATCATAGAAAACATCACAGAAATCAAGACGGAAAAATTGAGAAGAAGTCCACGCAAAACGGGTAAATTGTGACACGTGAAGAAAAACACATAAAATGACGATGTTTTTGGAAAGAATGCTCTGGAAAACTAGACCGACATCAAAAGCATCAAAAATGCAATAAGTCCAAATCATTAGAATCACGGAAAACATCATGGAAACCCGAACGAAAAAATTGCAAAGAAATCCACGTAAAACAGGCAAACGGTGACATATGAAGAAAATCACATAAAATGATGGTGTTTAAGGAAAGAAAGCTCAAGAAAACCATATTGATATCAAAAGGATAAAAAGTAGGGCCAACCCAAGTCATCAGAATCGTAGAAAAAGCCATGAAAGTCAAAAAGGAGAACTAATCCGCAAGTGGGCTAATGTAGGCCTTTTGGTCAATAGTGTATGCCCTTAGGCAATGAAATCCAAATCAAATCAAAAAATCCAAGAGTACTGGATAAAAGGAACCAAATAAAATGTCAGGTGAGGGACTTCGAAAACAGAGTGAAAGGAAATCCACGAAAGAACACATGAGATGCAGACTCACTTAAAAAGGAGGGACTAATACGCAAATGTGATAAAAATTATGTAGAATGCATGAATGTGTACCTAAATGTGGTAAAGGTGCTAAGGAATGACTTGGACAATCATTATGCAAGACTGAGTGCAAAAACCAATATGCATGCACATGAATTGGTGGCACAGGGGCAATTTGGTCATTTTAATGGTCTGATGTAATAAATGTATGTATGGGGATGATATATGGTCTAAGATATGTCAAAATGTATGCGAAATGTTATGAAAGTGTTATTTTTGAGAAAACATGCAAAGGACAAGGTCTTGAAAATAATAAAATGATGTAAATACAGTAACGGATAAGCACAAGGACAAAAATGTAAAATTCACAAGAAGGGTGAAAACCTGGATTAAAATACATTCAATGACTTCTATTCTAATGTGTAGATTATGGAGCCAATGAGAATGTGGCACTAAGATGTGTGAAAATTGCACCTTGGTAATTTTCTGAAGCGTGCAAGATTCACACATGAGTGTAAATGTTATTGAAATATGAAACTAAAGATCAATTTACAATGAAAACATGATTTTTAAATGAAATCCATGATTAAGTGCAAAATGTGAAATGCAATAAGTGGCAAAAGCCAACAATATGTGAGAAAACAATTAAAACCCATAATGATGGACTTAAAATTAATCTATTGGTCTAAATGCAAATTTCCTATGCTCAGGGATTATATGTTAAGAACACAAGGGCCTGTATGCAAATTTACAGGGCTTAAATTGACTAAAACTGAACTTTTATGATGATTAGTATAATTATAAAGTTTCTTAGGGCCAGGATGCAAAATTTACAAAGAAAACTCATTTTTAAAAGTTCTAGGGGCTCAGTGCAAAATATTAGGACTTAATGATAAAGAAAACTTGAATCCAGGGGTCTAAATGTGAAGAAACAAACATTAGCAAAACAAAAAATGAAATAAGGTAAAGAATGCAATTTTTATAGTAAAATTAAACAAATACAATTTAAAATGAAACTGCAGAGGTCAAAGAGAAAAAGATCTAGGACCTAATTGTAACATTTAAAAATATTAAAGGACTTTTAAAAAAAACCTAAAAAAAACTAACAGTCACCGCTAGTGATTTGAAGTTGGAGGAGGAGGCGGGGAAGAAATCCAATGGTGGCGATTGAACTCCCAACGGCTAGAGTGCGTCGTCGATCCCCCCTATCGGCGGTCTTGTCCGATGACGGGGCCTCCACTTGTAGCGCATCCAGAGATGGTGGCTTGGCACAGTGGAGATTGGAGAAGCATTGGGAAAGTCTAAGGAGATTCTTAGAGGCGTTGGCAAAGGCTCGGGTGGCTTGAGGTGTCCTCCCTGTCTCCTGTGCCAGCGACAGGCACAGCAGAGGCAGGCGCGACGCTCCGAGGCCAATGATGGTGGCATGGCTACGTGGAGTGACTCGTGGTGGGGCAGTAGAGCTTCCTGGCATGGCAGTGTGAAGCGAGCGTGTCCGGAGGTCTCTGGCTGATTCCATGGCGAAGGTCGACGGTTGCAGAGTGACGGTGACGATGTTCCTGGCTGTATGAGGCTAGAGGATCCACTCCCAAATGACGGGGACCCAAGGAGGAAGCGAAGGAGGGAAGGAGGAAAGGCCCGTGGGGCCTCCCCTGGACCAGGAACTTGAGGCCTTGCCGATGGTGGTGAACCCACCACCGAAGACGGTGGCGACGACGGATAGGGGTGGCCCCCTCCGATGAATCGCAACGAAAACACTAGGGGAGTCCTCTAGAGCTAATAGGGTTTGCCTTGGAGCTAAAGAGAAGAAGAGATTACCTGAGGTGGCGTGTTTCTCCCACAGGGCTGTCGGCGGTGCTCCAGTGGAGGCTCTGGTGACGACAATCGAAGTTTCTAGACTACGATCCGATTGGAGGATGGCTCTGGATTGTGGGAAACTGGCTTGCCTCGCTGATGGTCTCAGTGCTAGGGCTTTTAGGGGGTTTGAAGCGCACTTGGAGAAGAAGACTAGAAGCCCGACCCCTTCCTCAGTCGGTGGCAAGATGTTTTAAACTCCAGCGATCTCTCCTCCAGCCGTCGATCCTCCTTCGGTGGATGGACGTCGTTGGATCAGCGTGAGCTGGAGGGGAGAATCATTGGAGATCCCGGAAATCAAGAGATCTGCACTGGAGATCTTGGGGTGACCGCTAGAGATGTTGTCAGAGAATCAGGGGTCGCCAAAATTATTTTCGTACTTTATATAGTTTGTGATTGAGGGGAAATTAGCTACTGTGGGCTGAATTGGGCCTCGATTTTGGGCTTGGTTTTAGGATTTTCGTTTTTTGTTTTTGTTTTGGGATTTTTCATGGATTTAAGGGTATTGATTTTAGGTTTTTAATTGGGTTTTGTGATTTTAATTTAATTTTTGATTTTGTGATTTAATGTTTAATTAATTGGTTTTTAAATTAGGGTTTTGGGATTTTAAGGTTTTATTTAACTTAGGGTTTTCTATGATTTCAACTAAATTCTTTTGATTTTGTGATTTAAGGTTTAGTTAATTGGTTTTAAAATAGGATTTTAAATATTATAGGGTTTTTAGGATTTTAATTATTTTAGGGTTTTCGATTTTAATTAGGATTTTGAGTTTAATTAAGGTTTTTGTGTTTTAGTTAGGGTTTTTGGTTTATTTAGGGTTTTAGATTTTAATTAGAGCTTTAATTTAGGGGTTTTAGATTTTAATTAGAGCTTTAATTTAGGAGTTTTAGATTTTGATTAGGGTGTTTAGTTTAATTATGTTTGTTGGATTTTAACTAGGGTTTTGAGTTTTGATTATGGTTTTTTTTGTTTTAATTAGGTTTTTTTTTTTGAATTTAAGTGTATTAATGTTTTGTGTTTGAGTTTTAATTTAGATTTAATTAGTTTTTACTTGACTTAATTAGGGATTTAGTTTAAATTTTGGTTTAGTTGGTTTTTATTATGGTTTTGACTTAGATTTTGACTTCATTGATTTTGCTTGATTTTGGATTAGGGTTTCTTTTTAATTAGTTTAGTTTTTTAATGGATTTTATTAAGTATTACTTGATTTGGGTTTTAATTTTGATTTTAACTGGTTTGAATGGATTTTGACTTCAATTAGGGTTTTTATTTGATTAATTAAAGTTTTCACTTGATTAATTGAATTTTAAGTGGATTTTATTTAATTTTGACTTTAATTGGGTTTTTTGTTTGATTAATTTGGATTTTAAGTGTTTTAAATGAATTTTGTTTGGTTTTAATTCTTAATTATTATTTTTTGCTTTGAACCGAGAGCCCACACAACTACATCAACCGCATTCTCCCCATGATACCTTGTCAACTTGTGAAAGTGAATCTGCGAGTGGTGATCACAAAGGCCGTTGAAGTGAGTGGACACGACGACGATCTTCATCAAAATCCAAAAATCCATCCACAGGGGCAAGGGGAAAGCTTCTTCATCAAGCTTAGATGCTAGCATGGAAGGTAGCTGGTGTGGAATGCAAGAGGAGCTTAGGAGCATGGTGCATGGGATCGCATAGTCCTTCAGGGCCTAAGGGTGACCCATGGTTGAACCAACTGAGCCGTTTGCATGCATGCTCTAACTTTCAAGGGTAGAGACAAACCTAAGGAGTGTGAGGCATGACTATTGAGGAATAAGAAATTTCTAAAGAGCATGGTGTGCTCAGAAGAGAATTGGGTATGGCTGGCTTCATTCCTGCTAGCGAGCAATACCAATCAGTGGTGGAGAGCCATACGATGACTAAGGTTCCCTAATTCTTACTTACCATTGATTACCTGGAAGGACTTTCAAGATGCCTTCTATGAGAAGTATTTCCTAACCATGAGAGAGATAGATTGGATAGTGAATTCAGGGGATTGTAGTAAGGGTGATCGTTTGTGGTCAAGTATGAGGCTACTTTCGCTCATATAGAGTGATTTGCCAAGACCTTTGACTCAGAAGAATGCAAAGCCAAGAGGTTTTTAGAAGGTTGCAGTCTGGGTTGAAAAAGAAGGTCATGGCTTGTTGGTGTCAGGCTTTGTAGGAGGTGGTTGATATGGCATCTCGCTTTGAGGATGAGTACAAAAGGTACAAAGAGAGTCATTCGAAAGGAAATGCCAAGATGTCTACACCAAGATTCTCTATCTTTGAAATGTCAAGCTTAGATAATTCTGGGAGCTTAGGGAAGAAGAGGAAGGGGTGTGCCGACACTAGTGTTAGTGGAAAGCACAGTTTTACTGGGAGGAGTAGTGCTGGGTTTAGTCAGGTAGGATCCAGTAGTGGTCCACAAGCGGGGAGAGCATGCTTCCTCTATGATCAAGTAGGGCATTTGGTTGCTAATTGTCCACATCAATAGCAATCACTAGTTAATGCGATGTTCTATAATTATAGGAAGCTAGGGCATGTTCAAATGAACTACCTTGATTTGCCCAAGAGTGTTGGACATGCACTGCGCCCACCAACCATAGGATGCATGTTTATGATTGCTGCTCCAAATGTTGGGTATTTGAGGGATGTTGTGGAGGTTAAGGAACCATAGTTGACTGTATTGTGTAACTCTCCACTCTCCTATTGTAATTAGCTATGTCCAACACTTGTAATTAATGATGAATTTTGTTTGTGGTTGTTTTACATGTTGTCCCTAGGCTCGTTTCTTGTAGCAGACTGGATGGTTAGGGTGTTATTTGACTCAAGGAGTTCATTCTCCTTCATCATTGAGTCTTCTTTTGTAGCGAAGGTTGGAGATAGGCTAGTTAGATTGGCCTTTCATCTCAATGTGGTGACTACGCTGGGGAAGCACAATCTGGCATGGAAGTACCTATAGCCAGTTGGCATAGTTTTGGGTGTGTAGACACCCCGATTTTGAAGTCACTTGGCAGCAGGCTCCTCCGGTTGATGCTCTGGTCGCGACCACCCAAACCCTAGCCTACACAAGCCCAATTAGGTCCACACTAGTCCACTTGACCCAATTAAACCTAAAATCCGACAAATCAACCTAAGCCCACTTAATCCAGTAAATAAAATCCATAAACCACAAAATCCAATTAAAAACCACCCAAAATCCCATAAAACCTTAATTAAATAAAATTTGATCAAATCCATTCAAAAATCCAACAAAAAACCCTAATCAACTTAAAACCCACTTAAATCAACTTAAAATCCAATAAAACCCTAATTAATCAAATTTCTAAATCTTAATCAAGTGAAAAGAAATTAAAATCCAAATAAATAAATAAAAACCCTAATCAAAGTGAAAATCCATTGAAAATCCCAATTAATAAATAAA
>JAMKQA010003138.1:0-15204 GCA_024699735.1 Posidonia australis
TTATACAAGAGAAACAAAGGGTCTTGCAAACGAAAAGCCTCGAATATTCGTTGGCACATTCGTTTGCAAGGGTAACAGCCCGAAAGATGGAAGGTCAGCAGCCGCAGCTGGGCGCCTGATTGGTGAGCCACCTTGGTGCACCACCTTGGTGCGCCACCTTGGTGCGCCCACCCAACTCACAAATGTCTAATTGGGGCTCTGGCTAATGGGTTTGGGGCTCGGTTCAAGGGCTGATCACATCCAAAGCAACATAAGGATACTCATCTCTGGGTTACCTCAAAATCGGGGTGTCTACACTTGTGCTAGGTTTGTGGTTGGGAGGTGGAGGTGGGTTGGTGCGCATGCATGCTTACCTTCCTCCCTTGTACAGCTGCTTAAGCCAAGGCACCTCATGCAGCAGCTTCAACCCTTCCTCTCTTCCCCCGTGCGTTTCCTCCTTCCCCGAGCACATTGTCTCTTCCTTCCTCCCTCCAACCCCCTCCCCTCTCCCTCCCTTGTCCCCATCCCTCTCCCATCTCTCACCCGCTTCCCACTCGTTCCACTCTCACTCTCACTCTCTCCCTTCCCCAATTCCTTCACTCCTCTTCCTTCCTGTTCGATGTGTCCAAAGTCGGTGACGATGAGCGGCGATGCGTAGTGAGGTTCCCTGTAGCTCGTGTGAGGCTTCGGAGGGCTCGTGGGCTCGCCGATGGTGTGGCGGTTGGTCGGAGATCAAATTTAAGTCGCCAAAGGTTGTTTTGTGGTACGCACCTCACCCCTTGTATTAGAATGCATGAAAAATGGTAGAAAAACTAAGATTGCATGAAATTTAGGTAAATTTACATTCCTAGTATTTATTGTGAATTTATGGTGATTTATGATGCCATTTTTAACATTAAATGTGTTTGGTTTGATTTTGGGTTATCTACACTCTCCGGCTTTGTGATTTTATTCTAAGAGCCATACTTGATGGATTTTGGTTTTGTTTGTGTACTTATGGAGTAGACTTGAGGGTCTACAGCATATGTTTTTTGTGGATTTTATCGTGATTGTTTGCTAGGTCTGCCCCTCAGTCTCACTTGGGAGAAAAGTCAGATAGTAGATATGGGTTGTTTTCTGGTTTCGTAGAAGATGGCACACCGAAATATTTCGATATGTCATTTTTTTGTCAGTTTTGGTCCTCTAGTCGTGTTTCGATCAACCGAATACCTTCAATCTACTGTTTCGGCCACGAGTGTTGACCATTAACGTTTTGGGTCCCCTAGGCCCATTTCAATCGACCGTCTCAATTCAACATACCGAACCAATGATTTTTTGTCAACCAATCCTTTTTGGTTTGCCGAATCAGGGCTCAATTGCTTTTGCAAAGTGATTTCTGAGGATTTTTCAAATTGGTTGGTTTTGCCCATTTGAGATGAAATTGTGGGCCATCAATGATGGTCCTGTGGGACACCTGATGCATTGGTTTTGTGGAGATTTTGGATTAGTTGTCCAAAGATATAAAATGGTTTTGAAAATGGATTTCAAAGGAATGTTATGGCTCGTTTTGGAAATGGTTTTTCCTGATTTTCTGTGTGCAGGCTGAGAGATTATGGAAATTTGTCGTTGGGACCAGAGAATGTAATGACATTCTCGGATGGTCGAGCGGGCATCCTTGGTTGAGGTCAAGAGCCAAGATTTTTGAGGCAAAGATTCGTTGGGACTTGGAGGTATGAGACTCCTCGATTGTCATTTCGAGGCTAAGATTGTAGTTTACGGGTTGAAGTGTTTTGTGGCATAAAGGGGAGGTATTATACTCCTACTGTCGCCGTGAGCACTTAGGCTTAAGTGTCATCGGGTGTGAAGCTATAAGAGTCCCTCCTAAGCATCGTGTGGAGGACACCATGAGGAGGCGTACCTTGTAGAGGCCAGTGTAGGTGGGACACGTGCCTCGTAGTTGGTAGCATCTTCAGAGACAGGACTGCCTTCCCAAGAGGGGTTGGCTGAGAGTCGGTTCTCTAGGTGGGAGAATCATGCAACGGTGGTTGGCTCCTGCATAGAGTGGCACATCGTGGCAGTATAGTGCATCTTGGTGACTGCTTGTAGCTAGAGTTGGTTGCCTAGTGTCGGGCTTCTCGACTCACTATGTGTGGTTTTGACTATTGAGGGCGTTGCTTGTGGTTTTGGGCTGGTAGAGCATGTGCTTGCTGGTTTGGCCGATGTAGGCTGTGTTCTTTGTGGTTTCGGCCTGTTGGGCCTTAGTTGCTGGTTTTTGGTGGATTTGAAGAAAATGATTGCAAAATGGTTTTAAAGGAAAATAATTATAGTTTTTTTTCCCACTGTTGTCGTGGGGTGCGTGCTGTGTAACTTTTGTCACTCACGATTATTTCTTATGGCTTTGGATTGCAAGTGCAGGCGAGCAGGTGAGTTTGGCATAGTGCACACAGTTTAGAGTCTTGTAGTCACACACACAGGCTCCTGGTTGTAGATATTACTGCTTAGATTTTAATTTCCTGTAATTTAATTTGTTTTAAATTACTATGGAAATTGGGGATGTTACATGTAGTCTGGTTAAGATTCATTCCTTTTGCATAAAAAGATAATGCTAAAAAATGATTTTATTGTCTACCAACTAATTCAATCACCACTTGGACCCAATTTTGCACTATATTTCTAGAAAAATACTATCCTATTCACAAGATCATCAAATTTAGAAATAAAATTAATTCATCTAAACAACGCTTTAGTGAGTCTTTCTAGAAGTAGCTTGATAGATTTAAGGATCACTTAGCCTAGTATCCACACCATGGTATAGAAAAGTAGAGATTATGTCAAATAATTTATGAGGATTTAAACATTTCAACCAAGACCATGCTTGAGTCTATGTATTAAGGAGCATTCATGAAGAAAAATGAGGATAAGGCATGAGAATTCCTAGGGAAATCAACTGAGAAACAATGCAATGGCAGAGTACAAATGATCAATTAATTAATAAACCACATTCTCTAAAGGCAGTATTCACTCAATAGAATCTTCTATAGCTACCAAAGTCAAATACAACACACTAGCTTGTAGGTTTGAAACTCTAGAGATGAAGGAGAAAGCCTAAGTGAACCAAGTTGTGACATCTGGGCCTAATTATCCATTTTTAATTGTAAACCATGTAATTGATTGTAATATTGTATAAATGGTTTATTAATGATAATCTGTTGTTTCTTGGATGTGTGAGCTTGTGGTTGGCTTTCTTTACACCTGCTTGTGATTTAGGACCAATGTGGAGCCAGGTTTGAGGTTGCGCAATCACCTTGGCTTGTGTGCCTGTCCTTCCTTCCTTTTCTTTCCTTCTTTTTCTCCTTTCTTTTCCCCCTCTCTCACGAGCTATATCCTTCCACCCTCCCCCATCTTCTTTTTCCTCTTCTTCCACACCCATGCCACCAGCGACGGAGGCCCGTGCCTCTCCGTCTCCTCCGACGAGATGGATGGCCGGTGCCATGCGGGGGAAGGTAGAGATAAAGAGAGGGAGGCAGGAGTGGGTAGAGGAGGAGAGTGGTGAGAAAGGAAAGGAGGAGGAGAGAGCGGGGGCGCACGAGCTGGGAGGAGGAGGGTCAGCGTGTGGGTGCTTCCACCGGAGGCCGAGGTTCTTCGCCGAGGCGACGCCGAGGTGAGGTGAACTCGTCGGAGTTGCGTGGGCCACCGGAAGGGTACGCGACCCCTCCCTTCTTCCTTTCTAGCTTCCTTGATAATAATGAGAAAATGCATGGAAATTGAAGGAAAATAGGTAAAATGATGAGAATGAGTTGTAATGCATGAAAACATAGATATCATGCGGTTAGGAAGAAGAATATGTGGTATTGAATGTGATTTGGGATGTAAGCTACAATAGGTTTCACTGAGCTCTTCCCCTTTGTGATTTTCGTATGAATCACATAGTTGATGGATTGAGGAATGGATTGAGGGGTTTTGGAGTAGACTCAACGGTCTACGCCCCATGATTTATTGGAAAATTTTGGTGTGTGTTTGGGAGGTTCGATCGAGGCTCCCACATTGGGCGATTTTCACCGCTTGAACAGGGAGTGCCCTGGTTGCGGGTATTTCAGTATGCTGAATTGAATTCTATATGCCGAAATCCTGACAAATTAAGCCAGGATGCCTGGTTTCGGTAGACCAAAATCATCCAGTCGACCGAATCAAGGATTTTCAGTATACCAAAAATGCTTGGTATACCGAACCAAGGAATTTCAGTATACTGAACCTGATTTCGGTCTGCCGTTTTTCCCCTAACCCTGATATGCATAAATATGAATTTTAGTTAACGATAAATGGTTTTAAAAGGTATGTTGAGCATATGTAAATGGTGTTTTCCCCATGTAATGACATGGAGGAATGTGGATCCCAAATAAATAGATTTGGACATGGTTTTGGGTTTTAGACCCTATAAATGAACAAAATGGCTAATTATGTGTGGTTTCTGGACATGAGACCCAATTTATGATTTTAAGCATGGTTTTCATGATTTGAGTTGGGACCCCAGTGGAGGGTCAAGTGTTGCATGGAAAACAGATTCCTGCAATGAAAAAGAATGAAATGGAAATGATTTTGAAAGAAAAGCTTAAAGAGTTTTGATAATGAAACACTAATAATGTGTTAAGGAACCACGGGGGTTGGTGTCGACAACGTGGTTGGAGTATGAGGCTCTAATGAAGCCAGTTGCCAGACACGACTGTGATTGCCAAGCTTGAGACGGTGTGGCTGAGCCTGGGTCATTGTACCTGGTTGTTCGGGTCACCGAGCTTATGATGGTGTAGGTCGAGTCTAGGTTATTGAACCTAGTAGTTCGGGTCACCGATAGTGTAGGCTGAGTCTGGGTCATTGTACCTAGTTGTTCGGGTCACCGATGGGGCATCAGACAAAGAGGTATCCCCGTGCATATATAAGAAAGAAATTAAGGCCAGTTTGCTAGGGCGGTGGCATCCAGCACGGGGAATTTCACCGCGGTAGTGCAGGGAGGTAGGGGAAATGATGTCCTCACCTACTGCTTGTGTGCCTGGTTACCCCTAATCAAGGTAACATCAATAAGGAAAAGTGGAAATGTAAAATGAAAAGAAATGTGGCTTGACCAGGATTGGACTAATGAATGGTCCTAAAATCCTAAAGTGAAATAACGATGATGTTTTAACCAGTTACCAGTAGATATTTATGATTTTGGTTTTGAGCTCAGCGAGGCATTGTGTTTTAGGTTGGATCTGGTCAGAAATAGGAATTTTGAAAGTGATTTTGATTTTGGGAAGAAATCCCAAGTATTGAAAAAGGCATGTTTTGGAAAATGATTTCCAAATGTTTTAAAAGAAATGCAAAATCTGAGTGTCTGAAAAAGAATGTGTTTGGAATGAATTTCCAAATATTTTGAAAATGAAAGATGGGTTTTGAAAAGAGTTTGGACTTGGGCTCAAGATCGCAAGTGATTTCAAGCAGAATAAAAGTGACTGAGGTTTCAAAAAGGAAAAGTGGATCTTTTTAAAAAGAAAATTAGACTTTGAGAAAAATTAAAAAGTTGAGTTTTATCAGTTTTATAGAGATTTCGTGGTTTGGTGTGTTTGGGGTGCATACTAGGTGACTTAGATGTCACTCACGCGTGCTTGTTTGGTTTTCAGGTGCTGATCGCGTGTAGTCGAGTTCCGGTACAGGAGTCGAAGCTTCTTGCTGCACATTGTGATCCTGAATGTGAACCTTAGTTACAGTTATTTAATTTTACTGTAATTAGTGTAATTTTGCTTATGATACTGTGATTTAGTAGTGTGCTCGGGATCGGGGCGTTACAAAGTATCCGACAGAGTTCCTCAATGTAAAGGTTATCACATGTTGGGTCATGTAATGGAAGAATGTCTTTCAATCATGGGTCAACCCAATTTTGGGTCTGAACAATTAAATGCAACCTTTATTAGGCTTTAAAATTACTTATATGTCCAAACTAACAATCTAGGACGAAGGAATCATCCTACTTTTTCTTGGAACCAACAGTCTCATCACGGAAGTAATAATTTTACTTTCTCCTAAGGCCAACAACAACACTCAAATCATCTTAGGTCCAGCCAACCCATTTGACAGAACTTAATGTAGGACCACAACCCAACCCACCTTTAGGATTTAACAACAATGAGAGGAGAATGAACACCCTAGAGAAAAGGCATGGAGGCCTTTTTCAATGCCAACTCTCAAACTAACACCACTATACAAATACGCAAGCATATCTCAAATCGAGATGCAATTGAGTAAACTAGCCATATGGTAGGAGGGAGAGAGAAAGGAGCCTTTCCTAGTCAACCTGTACCAAATCCCAAAGGTCAAACTCAGAACCCTAATCTACAACAAGTTCATGTGTTTTAAGATGATCAAATTAACCAAGTGAATGCTAGCATATCATTGAGATCTAGGAAACAAGTTTATAATCACATTGTTATGCCTAATCATGCTATCTAGACTTAGAAGGACTCATCTTTTGACTCAATTTCACTTGTTCACTCAGGTCAGTCTAACGAGCTTGAGGATTCAGAAGAGTTTGACAACTACCCCAGGCCTTCCTCTAAATCACCTATTGAGCCTATCCAAAAACCCATTGTTCCATTTCCTAATAGGCTAAAAAATAAAAAAGAAATTGCACAATTGAAAAAGATATCAAAGGTGTTTAGGCAAGTTAAGATAAATATTCCACTCTTAGATGCATTCTAATAGGTCCCTACATATAGCAAATATCTTAAGAACTTGTGTACTGGAAAGAGAATCATTAATGTGCTTAAGAAAGCTTTTCTAGTAGTCAATGTCAGCTTTATTTTGACAAATCAATTACTTATGAAATATAAGGACCTTAAAAGTCCTACAATCTCATGTACGATAGGTAACTCTAAAATTAATAAGGTTTTGTTAGTTATAGGAGTTAGTGTCAACTTATTGCTATACTTAATGTATGAGCAATTAGGGCTAGGCGAGTTGAAATTGACTAGGGCAACATTGCAATTAACTGAAAGATCAATTAAAATGCCAAAAGGAATTGTTGAAGATCTTTTGATCAAGGTCGAAAAATTCATATATCTTGTAGATTTTGTGATCTTAGAAACCCAACCCTTAACCTACCTTAAAGTGCAAATTCTAGTTATCCCAAGTCGACCCTTTTTAGCCACAACTAATGCTTTAATCAATTGTCAAAATGGTTCAATGAGATTAAATTTTGGATATTTGATAGTCATACTTAACATTTTTAATTCAAATAAGCAGTTAATCCATGAACAAGATGAAACAATTGAAGTTAACAAGATTGAAGATTTCTTGAAAGATGAAGACCTGATAGAGAATGACATTGAATTTGATCTAGGCTACTTTGACCAAAGTTTTGAGGAAATCTTCAAAGATAAATTAATGTTTGTTGAAGAAGCCAATGAGTTAACCCAATGTAGGACCCATAAGCCCAACATTTCGTATAATCCTCCTCCAGAGGTTGTCTTGTCCATGTCCAGACCAAGTCCTAAACCATCTATTGAGGAACCATCTATATTTGAGCCTAAACTTTTGCCTAAACGTCTCAAGTATGCTTATTTAGGTCAAGATTAGATCCTTCTTGTAATAATTGCAACCAACTTAACTTAAAATCAAGAAGGGACTATGGTTGATATCAAGGGGATTAGTCCAACAAGTGTGCAACATCGAATTCACTTGATAGATGCAGTCCACTCAACTAGAGATCCATAAAGGTGCTTAAACCTTGTAATGAAGGAAGTGGTGAGGAGAGACATATTGAAGTGTCTTGCTAATGAGCTCATTTATCCCATCTCAGATAGCTCATGGGTAAGTCCAGTTCAAGTAGTTCCAAAGAAATCTGGAAGTAATGTGATCCAGAATTATGACAATAAGCTTATCCCCACTCACATCCAAATAGGAAGGTGAGTATGCATTGACTATCAAAAACTTAATGTGGCAACTAAGAAAGATCATTTTCCTTTGTCATTTATTGATCAAATGTTACAAAGGTTGGCTGGACATGAGTATTATTATTCTCATGATAGATATTCCAATTATAACCAAATTCCTATTGCTCCTGAGGATCAAGAGAAAACCACCTTCACCTACCCTTTTGGAACCTTTACCTATCATAGCATGCCCTTTGGGCTATGCAATGCTCTAGCTACTTTCCAGATATGCATGGTAAGCATCTTCTCTGATATAAGGGAGAGATTTTTAGAAATTTTTATGGATGATATCTCTATTTTTGGCTTAAATTTCTCCAAGGGTCTTCATCACCTTGGGTTAGTTTTGAAAAGGTGTAGAGAGAAGAATTTGACACTTAATTAGGAAAAATGTCACTTCATGGTTCAACAAAGCATTGTCTTAGGCCATGCCATATAAAAAAGGAATTGAAATGGACTAAGCCAAAGTAAACATTATTGCTAATCTTCCTCCACCAACCACTATTAAGGAAGTTAGAGCTTTCCTAGGACATGCAGGGTTTTATAGAGGATTTATTAAAGATTTTAGCAAGGTTGTTAGACCCTTAACTAATCTATTATCTAATGATGTCCCTTTTGACTTCACTCGTAAATGTCTTAATGTATTTGAGTACCTCAAGAAGGCACTAATCTCAACCCCTATCATTAACCCACCCGATTGGACCTAACCATTTGAGCTCTTTTACGATGCATTTAACTACGCAATTAGTGTTGTGTTGGGTCAAAGGATTGACATGTTGCCACATGTGATCTACTATGGTAGTAGAAAATTGAATGATGCTCAAATGAATTATTCTGCCATTGAAAAAGAATTCTTAGTTATAATCTTTGCCTTACATAAATTTTGATCCTACCTAATTGGGTCCCACACCACCATCTATACCAACCATGCAACCCTTAAGCATTTGTTAGCAAAGAAGGATGGAAAACACGATTGACTAGGTGGATTCTTCTACTTTAGGAGTTTGACCTTGAGATGAGGGATAAGAAAAGATGTGAGAATGTGGTTGCTGACCATTTATTCCAATTAAGTTGAGAACCTTCCATTGAGTCTCTTGTGAATTATAGTTTTCCTGATGAACAATTATTAGTAATATCTTCTAAACCTTGGTTTGCTAACATAGTAAACTACTTAGTGACTAGTAAAATTCCACCAAAGTGGACCAGACAAGATAGACGCAAGTTCATGTCCCAAGTCAAGTTCTTCCATTAGGATGATCGGTATCTTTTTAAGTACCATCCTGACCAAATTGTTAAGAGATGCATTCTAGACCAAGAAGTTAGGAGTATTTTGTCTTTTTGTCATGATCAAGTTTGTGGGGGTCATTTTGGGCCCATGAAGACAACTACCAAGGTGCTTCATTGTGGATTTTAATGGCCTACTTTGTTTAAGGATGCTTATGAATACTGTAAGAGTTGTAATAGGTGTCAATAACTAAGTAAAATCACAAGAAGGAATATGATGCCATTACAATTCATATTGAAAGTAAAGATTTTTGATGTGTAGGGGATTGATTTTATGGGCCCATTTCCTAATTTTCATGACTATTTATACATTTTAATGGCAGCTGATTATGTATCCAAATGGATAGAGACTATATCTTGTAAGTCCAATGACAACAAGGTGGTCATTGAATTTCTAAAATCACATATTTTTGCTAGGTTTGGTATCTCATGAACCATCGTCAGTGATAAGGGCACACACTTTTGTTACTAGCAATTTGAATCCTTAATGAAAAGGTATTTTATCACCTATAAGCTTGTTACTCCATATCACCTACAAACAAGTGGCCAAGTGGAACTGCTTAATAGACAAATCATGCAAATTTTGGAGAAAATTGTTAAGCTAAATGGAAAAGATTGGTTTGAAAGATTAATTGATGCATTATTGGCCCATCGAACAACATTTAAGATCAATTTAGTGGACCATTTTGGAGTTAATCTTAACAAGTGCACGGTGAAATGGACAAGTTGTCCACTTATTACATAAAAACCCGACATCTCTTATTCTAAACCTAAAATCTCTCCACTTCTTCTTCTCCCATGCCTCCTCTCCCCTGTAACGACTGCCACCCATTGTTAGCAGACAAGAGCCATCGATCAGATGCTTGCCAAGCGCTAACAAGCTCAATGGAGGCCAACTAGGTGTCAGATCCTCGACAATCTTATTTTCTTTTCTTTGGAGCATCGACATTTTAGAAGTTCTCGAACCAATTGTGTTTGATTTTCCTGATTCTGCCAATTGGACGCCTCCCAGGCGCCTGAAAGTTCACCGGAAGCCTCCCACATGCCAGATCCTTAACGACCTTGATATTTTTTCTTCTGTGCATCCTTATTTTGAAAGTTGGGCGAGGCTCTGCATTTTTTTGGATGCCCTGTTCTGGACCCCTATTAATGTCACGTGGACTCCTACCAGGCATCCGATCTAAAGCAACCACCCTCCGTCAAGTAATCATCCCCCTCCCTCCATTTTGGAAGAACTAAGCAAACCATCCCCTAATCCCTATTTACTGTTAACCATTTTTGTGCAAAAATTTTAATATCATATTGTGTAAGTAATTAGCTAATATGGATGAAAATGCTAGGAGGGGAGTGTTCCCTAAGAAAAATTTTGATGAAATATTTGAGATTTATGGTCATTTCCATAGGAAACAAATTCTACTTAGAGGATATCACTGTTTGTTACATGCCACAAATAACCATTATTGGCTACCCCATTTAGTATAAGAATTTTATAATAGTTTTGACTGGAATAATGTTGATCAAGATAGAGGGAAATTTTACCTGGTTTAAAGTGAAATTAATGTAGAGGTAAACCTAGAGATAATTTCCCAAGTTATTAGAATCCTCATATCTCCCGTAAATTTATCTACAAAGGATTTAGGACACTATTTGCCACACATGGGACCTAACTACTCTACTGCCTTAAATGGGAGAATTAGAGAGACCACCATGTATGAAAATGTATACATAGCTTTTAGGTGGGTCTAGAGCAACATTTTAGAGGGATCCCACGTTTTATCTTTTTATATTCCTACACCTCATGTTGTTTATATGATGATGACTAGAGATTCAAGGATCTACCTTTATCGTAGATTGTTTGAATTAATTGCTCATATGAAGAGAACAAGTAGAAAGATAACTTTACCTTTATCTATTATAATCATTGATATAATTAAGACCTTTTTGTCACCTGAGCAATTTGCATTTGAATCTCAAGAACATCGACAAATGGCAATAATGGAAACAATGACTAAGTTCTATAGGTTGACTGTTTGTACACCATGAGAGGCTCATATGCTTCAGGAACACATTATTAGAACTAAGTCACCACCTAGTGAAAATGAGGAGGAAGACACTTTTTGAATTGATGACCCTCCATTTAGTTCTCAGAGTGATTTTGACCACCATATATGGGAGAGAATGCAAAGGACACATAAATCAACGTAGAAGGTGGAAAGGGAAGTGAGGTAGACTAGAGTTGAGTTAGAGGATTTGAGAAGGTCTAGCTCTCGTAGATCAACTAGGAGAAGAAAGATGTGAGCCACCTAAGGACCTGAACCTAGGACATAAATATGTATAAATTGTATGTAACTTTTCTTTTCTTAATAGCAGAAGCACTTCATCCTGAATTAGGTATCGTTATTCTAATTTTATGTTATTTCATTGATCATATCACTTATTGCATACATGGAGGACAATACATGATTTAGGTATGAGAGGGAGTCTTCTCTGTGTCTTTTTCATTTTCTTTAGTTAGCATCTTCTTTGTGTCTTTTCATTTCCTTTTATAAAAAAAAAAAATCCAAAAAGATGTTTTCTTAGGTTATTTGACTTTATTTTTGAGAAAAAAAAGGAATTGTCTACATTAGTCTAATCAATTAGGAGTGAATTGGTAACCTGGTGTTTGAAATTAAAAGGTAAGTTTGAGAATTGGGAACCGTATGATTCAAAGAGTAGAGACAAAATATGAAAAATAATATCATTTAAAATATTTATAACTTATTTGTATCTTATACTACACTGTCACTCTAGGCCTTAGCTATGAGAAATAAAGAATGACCTGAAAAACCTTAGTAATTAAAAAAATCTAATAATCAATGAGTAATTGAGTATCATACCTTAGTAAGCATTGATATTCATGTAAAAAGGTGATTAAAGGATAATAATAAAAAAAAATTCATGTCCTTGTAGCCTTAGCTACTCGAGTAATTATGTCCTTAGGAGTGTCTTCATATTTAGTGATCTAAACTCATCTAGTTTGGGATCTACTGACTAAAAGCACACTAATTGGGTAAGTAAAAAAAAAGTCTAAGAAAACAAGACACAACTCAATGAAATAAGATTGTTAAGGTGGTAAGATTGGATTTCAAAACTCATAATAAGGTCTAGTTCACGAACACAAGTTACATGTGAATAATTTTTAGGTAGATGTGAAAAATAAGACGGAGTCTCTATGATGACAATATGAGGATTCTCAACAAAGATTAAACTAGAAGATTAAGATACTTGAGAACTTTAAATCTTTTTAGTTGAGTAGGTTAAAGTAGATATTGTAGATTTTCCCTTTGCTTTATTTTTTACTTTATTTATTCCTTATTCTTTTTCTTCCAAGATTTTGTGGGTAGATTCACTACAAACCCTCAAGGGACTATCACGTCCCAAATTTTCCCCAATAATTTAAACAAATTAAATTACAAGAAAACTAAAGCTAAACAGTAAATATCTAACTACCAGGAACCTGTGTGTGCAGCTAGGAAACTCCAGACTATATGCACTACGCTAAGCCAAACGCATGTCTGCACCTACAAGCCAAAACCACAAGGAAAACGCATGAGTGACCAAAGTCACCCAGTACGCACCCCACGAAAATCGCGGAAAACAAAATTATAATCTATTTTCCTTTTAAATTCCTTTCGCAAACCATTTCCTCAAAGCCTCAGAAATCAGGCCCACACTGCCAAAACCACAGACCAAGGCTCTACTAGCCCAAATCCACAAGCAAAGGCTCTCAATGGCTAAAACCACACACAATGAGTCAGGAAGCCCGGCACCAGGCAACCAAACTTTGGCCACACGCAGTCGACTGAGGAGCGACTTAAGCATTCTGCACTGCCATTATGACGGCCACCCTGTGCAGGAGCGTTCACTGTCCAGTGATTCCCCTTCCTTAGGAGAACCCTCAGAAGCCATCCCCTCCCTTGAAGGTTGTCCTATCTCTCAGGACGCTACCAGCTACGGGGCACGTGTCCCACCCGCACTAGCCACCATTGGGTACGCCTCCTCACGGCGTCCTCCATACACGGCGCTCAGGAGGAAGTGTCATACCTCCACACCCGACAACACCCGAGCCTCAGTGCTCACAGCGACAGCAAGAGTATCATACCTCCCCGTCATGCCACAAGACACCTCAACCCGCGGACCACAACCCTAGTCTCGAGACGACAGTCAAGGAGTCTCATACCTCCAAGACTCGACATCCTTCAACCTCAGGTATCTCGACCCCCCAATCATAACAGGGTACATCGCGCCCGACCACCTGAGAATGTCATCGCATTCCCTGGTCCCGACGACACGGACCCACGCTGCCTCGACCCGCACACAAAAAACCAGGAAATCATTTTCCAAACCAGGCCAACCATTTCCTTGAAATCCATTTTTGAAACCATTTCATATCTTTTGAAAACTCTTCCAAAATCTAGGCAAAACGGCGCATCAGGTGTCCCAAGAGACCACCATTGATGGCCCACAATCCCATCTCATAGGGATAAAACACAGCATCCAAAAAGTCACCAACAACACATTCTAATAAACCTATTTGGGCCCAGAAATCGGTATGCCAAAAATCAGATTCGGTATGCCAAAATCTGTTGATTCAGTAAACCGGTCTGATTCGATCGACCAAACTGGGGTCAACGGTCAACACTTAGGCCAAATTCAGTATACCGTCCAAAAACGGATGACCGAAACTCGACCAGAGGACCTAAACTAACAGAAAAATGGTATGCCGAGCGGAATCGATATGTCGAAATCTCCTGATTCGATATGCTGTTTCCATTTGGTATGTCGAATTCTGCGAAACCAGAAAATGGCCCAAACCCTATCGTCCGAAATCGCTCCAACTGGGACCTTCGATCGAACCATCTAAACAAACACCAAAAATCTTGCATAAAACATATGGTGTAAACCCTCGAGTCTACTCCAAAACCCAGCAAACAAAACTAAAATCCATTCACCATGCATCAAGATATAAAATCACATAGGCATAAGGGTCAAAAGAACCCAATACACACCATTCGCCATAAATGCCAATAAATGCTCCATAAATACACAATAAATTCTAGGAAGGGAAATTTACCTAGATTTCATGCAATCCTAGCATTTTCTACCAATTTCATGCTCTCTATTACTCGAAGTGGAGATACGTACCTGAGAAACGCCTCCGGCGATCTCCGATTGACTCCAGCAAACTCCGACGCAACCACGGCCACCGGGCACACCACGCGATCTCTGCGCACCACCACAAGCAACCACAACCCTTCGCTTCGCTCCCTCGACCTCTTCCTCTCTCTCGGTGCATGTGCGATGCAGGGGGAAAATAGAGGAGGTAGGGGAGACGAGTGGAAAGGAAGAAAGGGAAGGAGAAGGAGAAGTGGGGAGGAAGGGAAAGACGGTGGAGGTGGAGAAGAAGAAGTGCGCCGCCAAGGAGGAGGAGAAAGGAAGAAGAAGGAAGGAGGAGACGGCGATGGGTGGTGTAACCATGCCGGCGACAGCCTCGGGACTTGGCACTAAAGGCCAAATACACGAGGGTCGGCAAAGTCACGGCAAAAAACAATAAAATAAAAATACAAATGCAGGAGTCGCCACCTAGTCTATTAAAATGGAAGACAAGGAAAACCATATAAAACATGCAAATCATGCAATGGAAAAGCAGGTCATAAACCAGAAATTGGTAAGGATCTCTATTACACACGAGGAAAGTATTAGGCACCCTTGTGCGCCCGATAAATCGGTCTTCTATAGGTTTCTCATTTGCTTATGAAATGTCGGCTTTTCAGCCTTTACTATACGCTCGAGGGAGATATGCCATGCCATGTAATGTGAGAGGTGTCTTATGCTAAAATAAGGGTGCATGGAGTGCAAGGTGTGTCCTAATGTTTAGAAATATCACTCATAAGTCGGGTCAAGCGTCGATGCAAAGATATTGCATGAATAAGATCAAGGATCTAAGTATTTTGAGCGATTTATCATC
>JAMKQA010003139.1:0-14600 GCA_024699735.1 Posidonia australis
CGCGGCGGGCTGGGCCCGGCCGGGCCTGCGGAAGTTTTTGCCGGGCCCGGGCCGGCCCGACCCATTTTCCATGTCTAGCTGTTCCTAGGATTCAAGGAAACAGCGACTCGGATCTTCTCCAGACTTAGAGCAGTCGCGAGAAAAGAATAAAGGTTGGTCCTAGGACTCAAGGAACCAATGACTCGGATCTCTTCTGGGTTCAGAGGAGTCGAGAGAAAAGGAATTAAGGCTAGTCCTAAGACTCAAGGAACCAACGACTTAGATCACCTCTAGGCTCAGAGGAGTCGTGAGAAAAGGGATAAAGGCTGTTTCTAGGACTCAAGGAAACAATGACTCGGATCTCCTCTGGGCTTAGAGGAGTCACGAGGAAAGGGATAAAGGCTGCTCCTAGGACTCAAGGAAACAGCGACTCAGATCTCCTCTGGGATCAGAGGAGTTGCGAGAAAAGGGATAAAGACTGGTCCTAAGACTCAAGGAACTAGTGACTTGGATCTCCTCTAGACTTAGAGGAGTCACGAGACAAGGGATAAAGGCTGTTCCTAGGACTCAAGGAAACATAGACCGGGATCTCCTTTAGACTTAAAGGAGTCACAAGGCAAGGGAAAAAGGCTGTTCCCAGGACTCAAGGAAATAACGACTCAGATCTCCTCTAGGCTCAGAGGAGTCGCGAGAAATGGGATAAAGGTTGGTTCTAGGACTTAAGGAACCAGCGACTCGGATCTCTTCTAAACTTAGAGGAGTCACGAGACAAGGGATAAAGGCTGTTCCTAGGACTTAAGGAAACAATGACTCGGATCTCCACTGGGCTTAGAGGAGTCGCGAGGAAAGGATATAAGCTGTTTCTAGGACTCAAGGAAACAACGACTCGGATCTCCTTCGGAGTAGGAGGAGTCTCGAGAAAAGGGATAAAGGCTGTTCCTATGACTCAAGGAAATAGCGACTCAGATCTCCTCTAGGCTCAAAGGAGTCATGAGAAACGGATAAAGGCTGTTCCTAGGACTCAAGGAAATAGCGACTCGATCTCCTTCGGAGTAGGAGTCTCGAGAAAAGGGATAAATGCTGTTTCTAGGACTCAAGGAAACAGCGACTTGGATCTCCTCTAGGCTCAGAGGAGTCGTGGGAAAAGGATAAATCCTAGGACTCAAGGAACCAATAACTCGGATCTCTTCAGGGCTAAGAGGAGTCGTGAGAAAAGGATAAAGGCTAGTCCTAGGACTCAAGGAACCAGCGACTTAGATCTCTTCAGGGTTTAGAGGAGTCTCGAGAAAAGTGATAAAGGCTGTTCCCAAGATTTGGAAATAGTGACTCAGATCTCCTCTAGGCTCAGAGGACTCACGAGAAAAGGAATAAGGCTGTTCCTAGGACTCAAGGAAACAGCCGCTTGGATCTACTCTGGGCTTAGAGGAGTCGTGGGAAAAGGCTGGTCCTAGGACTCAAGGAACCAGCGACTCGGATATCCTCTTGGCTCAGAGGAGTTGCGAGGAAAGGATAAAGGCTGGTCCTAGGAGTCAAGGAACCAGCGACTCAGATCTCCTCTGGTCTTTGAGGAGTCACGAGAGAAAAGGATAAATGCTAGTCCTAGGACTCAAGGAACCAGCGACTCGGATCTCTTTTGGGCTTAGAGGAGTTGCGACATAAGGGGATAAAGGCTATCTACAACTTGCTTGCTAGCCAGGAGGTTTGTCTTGTCTGTAGCTATCTGCCTCATTGTGTGACTGCTTTGCCTGTTCACTTGATGTTATTAGTGCTGTAGGACGATGATGGACGATTCGGGTAAACCGTTACTCAGATTTTGTACTGATACGAGGGGTTTGACTGGATAAGGGTTTCACGAGGGCATTGTTAAGATGGACTTGCTGGATGATTTCTGACACTTCTTCAGGTTTACAGTTGTGTCACTGATTGACTTCTGGGAGTTTGTCTTTGGCTTGGGCTTATAGACTGTGTTTTCACCTGCTGACTAGAGGAGTACTGACATTCCGACTTTGCTTTGATCTCAGTGGGATATGGTTGTTGTTATCCTTGATCTTACATTCGAGCTATGGAGCAGCCAACATGTTCTTGACGAAGATACTGTTCTAAAAAGGGTCAACCAACAAGATAGCTGACATGCCCCTGGTTGACGTGGAAGGCTATCACCACAAAGGCAACTAACATACCCTTGGTGTACGGTATCCTCCGCTAGGTTTTTGGCCAAAGAGCAGCTGACATGCCCCTGGTTTAGGACCCAACGAGACCTTGCAAAGTGAACACACGATAATTCATGCAGGAATGATAGTGTTATGTTATATCACCCTCAGGATTTGGAATGCTATGAGAAGAGGAGAAGACGTTGATTCACAAGACATTACTCGGACTCTAGGCTGTTGGTGGCTCTCTGGAATGGATGATTCAGTAGGTAAGGCTTCGTGCCAAACTCTTGGGGACTTAAACCTACTTTTTTGACTTTTGGCTCATTTCTTTTCTCCCTCCTAGGCTTGTAGGCTTGCTCTAACCCTTGCTTGGGGGTAATGGGCACCAGGATTTGGAGGGGGCTGTTGGAATTGTATGCTAGGGGGGCTAGTCCCTTTGTTCATTTGGATTCTTTGGATGCTTGCTTCGACTCCTCCCCAAGGTAAGTGATAGGGGTAGAGTTTGCCTACTTGCCTCTCTCTCTTAGGGCCAGCGTCTGTCTTCGACTTTTGTCTCTTTATTTCTTTTGTACCCTTGTGGATATGTTTATTTTTCTTTTGGCTCACGCTCATGCTCACTCTTAACATTTTATCTCCCTCTGGAGGTGTAAGTCCCTATGGGAGTTTGGACATTTTGCCTAACCATGGTAGGGTGGTGGCTCCCTCGCTCGCTTGAGTGTCTAGGTAGTATCAACTGAAGAGGTATAAACCCTTCTCAAGCAGGCTAGCAATTCCGATTTTCGTCATCGGGATATGATGTTGATGCATTTATGCATAGATACATGCAGTTATTGATATGTTTAAGTTATTGATGTGCATGAAAGCGAAAGAACAAATGCTGTGGATTAGGTGCGCCTGGATTGCCTTTTTATTTTAGAAATATATATGCATGATAGAGTGGTGGATGATGCATGATGTGCGAAAGGATACTTTGCAAGGCAAGGATACACGCTTTTCGCTCATTGGTAGTACTTCTTCAGATAACATGCGTTGATTGGCTTGGATAGCTCGACGTTGTTCATGTTTTCGAGGACTGCTGCACCTCCTGAATAGACTTGCTTGATGATGTTGGGACCATGCTAGTTAGGTCAGAATTTGCCTCGACCGTCAGGGAGATGTATGGCCCGCAGAACCAGATCACCTGGTGCGAGTTTGGCCCCTCTGGATCATTATCGTGAGGCTGGAGTTCAGGTGTTTCACCATCTTCCATGTCATCATCCTCTTCTTCATAAGTGATGAACTTTGACAGGATTTCCTCTTTGATGGTTGGATCGGCGACGTTGAAGGAGAAGATGTGCTCTGATTTCTGCTCCTGATGATTCTGCATAATGGTTACACTGACTTTGGTGCTCTTGTATCTGCACTGCGTGACCTCTAGCTCTTTGACGGTGGGGTCTGCCGACTAGCCAGGTTGCTCTGTTCCCTCAGCTCCCGATGCTATTTTTTGATTTTTTTGGTTTTTTCTAGGTTTTCTGATTTTTTTTGTATTTTCTATAGTATGTACAGGTAGTGCTATTGACTGTCGACTGTTCTGCTGCTGACTGATAGGAGTGATGCCGCCTGGCTTTCCTCCTGAGCTTAACTCAGGGTCTTTTCTTTGTTTTGACCCTCACCTTGCTTAAGATGAGGCTTCAACTGCATGTACCATCTAGACTCGCCTCCCGGCTCCAAAGAGATTAACTCTAATGGTCTAGTGGGTTCTGACTGTGACTCAGCCAGGACCATGATGGATGAGTGGTCCGACTGCTGGTGGGGGGTTGCTGACTCTGACTCTGAGACCTTATCCTTTCCTTTCCTCAACCTCTGACGCTCGGCTACATCTTCGGCCCATACTGACAATTGCTCTTGAAACAACAGCTCTAAATCACTGACTTGATCATTCAACTGAATTGCCCTGCTAATTGTCTCATCCTCTTCTAAGGTGCAATCTGAATACTGAACGGCACTCTACTCTGCCATTGACTCATCTGGACTATGAACCTCTGCTGATTGGATTTGAGACCGCTGTAAGCGATGCTCGTGACTGACTGACTGCACTAATGGCTCTGCTGGCACAATTGCTTATAGGACTATCACTGTGGGGCTCGTTGTTGGAGCGGTAACTGATGTTGTCAAAGTGACTGCAGGCGGTTGAGGCTGTGGCTGCACAATCTGACGTCGGCTCTTTTCCACAGTGGCTTGGCTCTGATTGGGATCAAGTATCCCTACACTGACAAAATTGGTGGGGTCCGACAAAATAAAATTCTTCTTGTACCTCCTGGCACGTGAATATCTATCTTTGTGTGGCTGCCACTTGTAGCCCAGTCCCTCGAACTCCTGCCTTTCCTCAGCCTGGATGGACTCAGAGATTCCTTGGCTGTGTTGCTTGAGTGGTGTTCCTTTCTTGTATCCCCATTTGTGACATACATTTTCGATCATTCGAAGAGGATTGCGGCGAACGGTTAGGTAACTGACACGCTCGAGAGCCAGAATGTAATTGACTGGCTTGAAGCGGTTGACCCGGAACATGACATCGGATGGCTTGGGGTTAAAATGAACGGTCTGGAGGGAGACAGTGGAGACCGACTCGACCTTTTCTTTGTCAAAATTTTCCGCTATGACAACAACTACGTCGTTGCCCCAGTGGAACCTAACCATACGATCGAGGGGATCACCTGATTCTTGTCCAACCATGGGCACTCTAGCAAGGATTGAAAGAGACTCTAGATCCGCAATATAGCACTCGACATTGAAGACTAGAGGCCCTATGGTGAGAGGAATAACCAGCATCCCTAGCCCGTCGTGATGCGTGTTATCGAAAGTCGTCATTCCTTTCGTAATTGGTATGATATCCTTGGCTTTGAATCCGATTTTATTTGCTGTGTGCAAAGGACAGATATTAAGGCCCATACCGTTATCAACAAAGGTGAGGGGAATTTGGAAAGCTCTGATATTGTGCCATAATGAACAGGGGTTGGTTATGATTGACTCCTACTAGAGGCAATTCCTCGCTGGAGAAGGAAATGACATGAGGGTCTACAATCATGCCCATCATATTCTCAAGAGCGGACGGTACTATGGTGAGGGAGACGTAAGCAGCCTGAAAAACCCTGAGGAAGGCCTCTTGATGTTTCGAAGGAGTATGGATGAGATCCTAAATAGAGAAGTCAGCCTTAACCTTCTTCAGTTGAGATGTGATGTCGGCAGAGGGCTGCTCCTGCTGGGTAGATGTGGTAGGAACTGAACAAGGGGCCATCCTAGAGGGTCGAGCAGCTGACTGAGGAAGGGAAGACATTGAACAATCAGGCTGGGTTGCTGGCACTGGTGGCCTATACACCCTCCCGGACCTGGTGACTTCCGCACACATCTCTACGACATAATCATAGGGTACATGGTGAGTGTCCCTTGTCAGGTGGACGACAAGAGGGGTACGTGCTGCTAGTTCCATCGGTGCCGACATGGGAATGACTGAGAGGCGGCCCGACTGGATAGGATGTTAGACAGGATGCCGGACAGGATGAGTAGGCATGGGTCAGGTGAGTAGGCAAATGGGCGACTCAGAGTGCACGGTCGATGATGTGGCGGTACGCTTCGCCCTTACGGTCAGCCATATCATGTGGACTGTTGACTCAGAACTGGCATGACTCAAACGATAAAAATGAGTAGGAAAAGGTTCATCAATAGTATGGATCAGATCAGAGGGGTCTACTACGGATGTCGTAGACCCAGAGGGGGAAAGGAAATGAATTCCTGAGGCCCCAGTGCTTGTTAAGTTGTTATGTGCAGGCATTAACTGGTTGACAATGTTGGGATAGGCGGGTGTTGCATGTACACGTGGGGTTGGTGGTGCAGGTGCAGTGTGTGCCTCTTGGGTGTCAATGATGATGACCTTATGGTTAATTAAATCCTGAATGGCATTCTGGAGAGCCATGCAATTATCCATCGAGTGACCCGCGCAACGATAGAAATTGCAGTGGAGGTTCACGTTATACCACATCGGAAGAGGGCTTGGTGGGGGACAGACCTCCAGAAGTTTCAAGAGTGACACCACCTTGGGGAG
This sequence comes from Posidonia australis, assembly GCA_024699735.1. Taxonomy (NCBI): domain Eukaryota; kingdom Viridiplantae; phylum Streptophyta; class Magnoliopsida; order Alismatales; family Posidoniaceae; genus Posidonia; species Posidonia australis. The sequence continues at coordinate 6,211 of JAMKQA010003139.1, forward strand.
GATAGCAATCAGTGGCTCAACAAGTGGGGTGTACTATCGTGTAGCATGCTGAGGCCGTCTTTGCCCTGGGTGAGGTCCTTGCCGGACTAGTGCCGTGGGATACACCGACTGGGCGGTGGTAGTGATTTGTGGTGTGTGTGGTGCCCTAGGTGCAGGTGCATAGACTAATTGATTCGGGCTTAGTTGGTTCACTACATTGACGGGCATGGTGGGCAACCTTACGTATGCTACGGCAGGCTTGGGAGGATCCTGTCTCTTAGGGTAACTGGTGCCAGAACCGTTATGAGTGCTGCTGCTTGCATGGCAGTCCGGAGATGTGGCTTGTTTGATAAAGGTGGCGAGTGCAGGAAAACTGCCACTGTAAAGATGGGAAGGTGGTGACAGGCTGAATGCTCAACAGAGCCCCAACATCTGGCTTTGCACCTTGAATGTTGATCTCGATAGACTCCTCGTTGGAGGGTCTATCTTTCACTTGTGATGCAAGGGCGCACCAGCGATCGATGTATTCCCCAAATGGATCGTGGTGTTTCTGTCTTGTGGTGACAAGATACTCCCTATTTGGGACCAAGTCGAGATTAAAAGCATATTGATCCATGAAGGCATGTGAGAGGTCGTTCCAAGTCTTGATTGAGCCAATGTCAAGTGACGTGAACCACTTAAGGGCTGGACCAGTGAGACTCTTCTGAAAAAGGTGGATCAACAACCTCTCGTCGGCCTAGAGCTGAGCGATATCTCCGTAATATGCCTTAAGATGTGAAATTGGGCAACCCTTACCGTAGTATTTTTCGAAATCCGAGATTTGGAAATGCAACGGGAGTGTCGGCTCTAGGAAATAACAGAGGTCCCGGAATTTGTAAAGTTGGCAGTCGCCTCCCCACACTTGTCAAAGTGCTCTCTCCAGATCACCCACCCAGGCGTGGAGGGTATCTAGAGCTACTGCCGACGAGGGTGATGCAGTAAGGGGAACAATCACATATGCTGTGTGGGTCGCACCTAAGTGCTCCTTCAAGTCCACCATCATGCCACCTGGTGCTGCGGCATGATGGCCAGCATATTCGTGCATAAGTGCTGGATGTGATTGTAGGAATGAAGGTGCCTGAACCTGATGGTGTGTGAGAGGAGGATGAGTAGAGAGTTGTGTGGCAGTGGATGCTGAGTGTGGGAGTAACAGCTGCTGCAACGGTACGGCGCCATGCTACAGGCTCTATGGATGTTGTACTCCAGTCAACCTGAGAGGTTGGCCACCAAATGCTGGAGTAGAATGCTATGCAATGAGGTGGTGTGTCTGAGGCAGTAGTGTCACACCTAATGTGGGAGCAGTGAGGAGCTGGGGTGAGGGTTGAGGTGGTTGTGCAGAAGGTGATGCCTGGAACATCGGAGTAGGCTACCGGGGAACCTCAGGAACAATGGGGTCTATAGCTGACTAGATAGCAAAGGCCATGCCCTCGATCTTCTAGGTGAGGGCCAACAGATATTTTGCCTGTGCGGGAGGAGATCCTTCAGGGACGGTGAAGGGTGGCATAGTCAGATGTCCGGATGTCATTGACGGGACAGATATAGGTTGCCCTGGAGGCAGGGAACCTGCAGGAGATGTCGCCGTAGTAGGCTGAGTGCTAAAGGAGAAAGAATCCTATGGGAGCGAGGCCATTAGTGATACATCTGGAACACGAGCATGGGTCACTGAGATAGACTCAGTGCCTGGCCCCAGATTGGCCATGGTCAGTGGATGTCCTACAGTGTAGGGACAGAGCCTCCATGGTGCACTAAGGGGACAGAGTGGACAGCTAAAGTCATAGTGAGGGTAGGAGGGACCGAAAATGGAGTGCCCTCCTGAGTAACAGTGGTGGAAAGAGACTCGGTGGTGTGTTGGGCCATGGCTGACTGGGAACAGGTGAGAACCATACTATGGTGGCAAATGAAGGGATGAATCCTAGGACGAGCTATCGTCAAAGTGGCGAATAACTCGGGAAAAGATGATCAATAACAAAGCGTCGCAAACAGGGGAATCAAGGCAGGAGCGCTCGAGCACTAGCTAAGGAACTCACGCTCTACCTGTAAAAAAGAAAACTACCGGTGTTAAAACCAGCAACAAGATGCAGTTGTTAAGTTGGTGTGAATGGCATTCATGCACATAGATGCAACTAACATGCTTTCCCTCAACAACTAGGTGTTTCCTAAAAGGCCATCTACTCTGGGATCACACATGGGTAAATGGGTCTCCGACTCAGGCTAGAAAGTAAAGGTCGCTGTTCTAAATCTTGGCCAAAGCATAGGCAGTGAACGAGTGGTGCGTTGGTGGCCTCATCTCCTACAGTAGCATGGAGCTGTACCCTTTATTAACACCGACACAATCCCGGACAAGAGGGGATAAACTAGCAACACGTCCTACGCCAAAGTAGAATTGTCTTTCGCAAACTGTAGGTAGACTCAGGGGAGAAGATGCATGTCCTATATGATCAATCATGCAATATACTTTTGTGCCTTTTACTTGCATTTTATTAACCAGGGGGATAGAGTTTGAATTGGTCTCTAGTTTTGCCTTATTAAATGCTTCTCTGAGTTCGTGTGTTTTACTTAAACCAGAAAGGGGAAACATACATGTCTCTACTCTCCTAGTCATGTCAAGTGCGAAAGGGGAAGAAAACACACAAGGCAAACAAGCAAGCAAAATGCATGATCATGGCATGTGCGAGTGTCGTGGCATCATGATTGTGAAAAGAAAACATTTATCAAATCAAAAGGCAAGACATATAGCATGTGAATGCAGTGATAGAGAAAATGTGTAAAAGAAAGTGTGAAAGGCACACTGCGTAAACAATCACAAGCAAAGCAAACAAACAAGTATGTGAAACTAAAGCCTCAAAAAGCAAGCGAAAAAGAATAACCTGAAAGTCAGAATCTGGTACTCCTCAGCGGAGTCACCAGTTCTGTGACCATGCCCCCCCGGGAATACGACGTGGAGTCGCGCCAGAGGGAGGAGGCCACAGCCATGCCAGGATGGCGAAGGCGCAAGATAGGATAAAAATGAAAAAATGGACTCACCACCTAGTCTTTTAAGGGAAAGATGAGGAAAACCACAAACAAACTACAAAAAAGATGAATGCATGAGATGCAAATGAAAAGGCTAGATGTCTACAAACCAGAGGATGGGTAAGGACTCTTATTACGCACGGGGAAGGTGTTAGGCACCCCCATACGCCCGAGAAACTCGGTCTTTCTAGTCTAATTTGTTTGCTAAAGGCTGAATGAATGCCTGCTAAGCGTAGATTGTGCTCTAATCATGCTAATATGAATGCCAAGACAAGGCTAGATGAACGTGCAAAATAGCATGCAAAAACTATGAAGGAATCTACACGAAATGATGAAATTAAGAAACGCGATGCGACAAAAAAAATCACATGAAATGACGAAGTTTTTTGAGAAAATCGCTCAGAAAATTACACCGACCTCAAGATAATAAAAAATGCGATACACTCAAATCATCAGAATCGTAGAAAACATCGAGGAAACCAAGATGGGAAAATTGCAAAGAAGTTTGCGTAAAACAGGCAAATGGTGACATGTGAAGAAAATCACATAAAATGACAGTGTTTTCGGAAAGAATGCTTTGGAAAACCATACTGATATCAAAAAGGTCAAAAGTGGGGTCAACCCAAGTCATCAGAATCATGAAAAAGTCATGAAAATCAAAAAAGGGAAAAGAATCCACAATTAGGCCAATGTGGGTCTTTCGGTCAATTAGTGTATGCCCTCGGGCAATGAAATCCAAATCAAATTGAAAAATCCAAAAATATGGGATAAAGAGAGTCAAATAAAATATTAAGCGAAGGAATTCGAAAACACGCTGGAGAAAAATCCACAAAAAAAACACATAGGATGCAGACTTACTCAAAGAGGATGAACTAATATGCAAATGTAATGAAAACTATGCAAAATGTATAAAAGAGTACCTAAATGTGTAAAAGACGCTGAGGAATGGCTTAGACAAAGATTATGCATGACTTAATGCAAGTACTAACTTGCATGTTTATGAATTGGAAGCATAGGGGCAATTTGGTCATTTCCATGGCCAGATGTGATAGATGCGTGTATGTGGATGATGCATGGTCTAATGTATGCAAGATGTCAGGGAAAATGTTATTTGCTAGAGAACATGAAAACGACTAGGTCTTAAAAACAAGAAAAATGATGTAAACATGATAAAAGACAAGTACAAGGACCAAAATACAAAAATCACAAAAAAGGGGAAAAACTTGGATTAAAATATATACAGTGACTTCTATCCTAGTGTGCAGATGATGGATTAATTGAAAATGTGGCACTGGTGTGTGAGAATTGCACATTGATAATTTTCTGAGAGTTCAGGGTCTAATGTGCAAAATTCGCACATAAAGCGCAAATGTGACTAAAATGTGAAATTAAAGATCATTTACAATGCAAACATGATTTTTAAATAAAATCTATGTTTAAGTGCAAAATTATAAATGTAATAAGTGGAAAATGTCAAAAATAGGTGTGAAAACAATTAAAACCCTAAATAATGGATTTGAAATTAGTCTAAGGGTCTGGATGTAAATTTCCTTCACTCAATGACTGTATACTATGAACCTAGGGGCTACATGCAAAATTTCAGGGCTTAAATGTGATAAACATTCAACTTTTATGATGGTCAGTGTGATTTTAAAATCTTTCAGGGCTCAGAATGTAAATCTCATAGGAAAAACTCATTTTAAAAAGTTTTGGGACTCAATGCAAATGTTTAGGACTTAGTTGCTATCAAAAATTGATCACAGGGACTTAAGTGTGAAAAAAAAAACATTTATAGGACTGAAAATGGAATTAAAATTGAACATGATAAAATATGCAATATTTACAATGAAACAAAAGAAATGCAATTTAAAAAAAAAACTGGGGTCAAAGAATAAATTCCTAGGACTTAATTGCAATGTTTTTAAAAAATTAAAGGGCTTTGAAATAAAAACCTAAAAGTCTAACAGTTATCGTTGGCGATTCAATGATCGCCGATGACGACGGCCTGAGAGGCTCATCTGAGCTCTTTCGACAGTTGATCAGCGATTTGAGGAGCGGAGAAGCTGGAGGAGGAGATGAGGGAAGATCCATTGGCGTTGATTGAGCCCTCAACGGCCGGAACACGTCGTTGATCCCCCCTGGTCGGCGTTCTTCTCCGGCGGCGGGGCTTCAACTGCGGCGCTCCTGGAAGCGATGGTTCGACGCGGTGGCGATCGGAGAGGCTCTAGGGTGTCTCAAAGAATCTATAGGGAGCCGTAGGTGAGGCTAGAGCTGGTTGATGTACTCTCCCCGACGGAAGTTGCAGCGGTGGAGGAGGAGCTCTAGAAGCTGAGACAACGGCATGGCTGCGTGGGGGCATCCATGGCGAGGCGGCGAAGCTTCCTGGCATGGTTAGAAGCGGCGGGAGCATCTGGGGGCCTCAGTGCTTTTACGACGTCGGTCGGCAATTGCAGGGCAGCGGCGAGAGGTCTTCGGCCTTTGGAGGCTAACTGGACTCCTCTTGAGCAATGGAAGCTCAGGGAGGAGGAGGAGGAAGAGGGAGGCCTCTCCTGGGCCAAGAGGCCTGCGACCTCACCGGTGGTGGTGAACCCACCACCGGAGGAGGAGGCAACGATGGACAGAGGGGTGATGACCTCAACGGGACCTATCCAGAGGACTAAAGGGATCCTACAGGCCTAAAGGAACCTGAATTAAAACTAAAAAGGGGGGAAAATACCTGGGAACGGTCGAGTTGTCCTTCCACGAGGCTCAACGGCGGTCCTCTGGTTGTAGCTTTGGCGGTGGTTCAGGGGAGTCTCTAGGCTGCAAAAGGCTTGGGGAGAGGCTTTGGATGTAGAAGGGACTCGCAAGGTTGGCTCTGGTTCGGAAAATGGGGATCCTCTCATTGGATTGGAACGCTCGAAAGAGAGAGGGGCAGGACTGTCGGCGGCGGACCTTTATACTAGCGTGGACTTCTCCACCCATCGATCTTCGCCCGCGAGGGATGAGCACCGTCCGATGCTCGCATGAGCTGGAGGAGATTGACCGGAGATCGCGGGAGGTCGAGGATACGCTTCGGAGACTGTGGGATCTTGCCAGAGATCTCGTCGAAAATATCGAGGTCGTCGGCAGTGAAGGATGGTCAGAATTATTTTTCCATTTTCCTAAGTTTTTGATTGAAAAGGGGAATTAGGCTTATTGGGCCTGCGTAAGTGGGCTTTTGGATTTTAGGTTTCTTGGTTTTTGTTTTAGGGTTTCTTAGGGTTTGTTTTGGTGATTTTAATTAGATTTTTGATTTTGTGATTTATGGTTTAATTAATTGGTTTTAAATTAGGAGCTTGTAGGATTTTAATTATTTTAGGGTTTTTTAGTATTTAATTAATTGATTAGGGTTTTGTTATTTTAGGGTTTTTAGGATTTTAATTATTTTAGGGTTTTTGCGATTTAATTAATTGATTTTGAATTAGGGTTTTTAGGGTTTTATTATTTTAGGGTTTTTAGGATTTAAATGGATTAAAATTTTGTGTTTGGGTTTTAATTTATATTTAATTAGTTTTTTACTTGATTTAATTAGGGGTTTAATCTAAATTTTGGTTTAATTGGTTTTTATTAGAATTTTGACTTAGATTTTGATTTCATTGGTTTTTGCTTGGTTTTTGTTTGGATTAGGGTTTCTTTTTAGTTAGATTTAATTTTTTAATGGATTTTATTGGGTTTTACTTGATTAGGGTTTTTCACTTAATTTACTTGGATTAGGGTTTCCACTTATTTGACTTGGATTTTAAATGGTTTAAATGGATTTTATTTGATTTTGATTTTAATTAGGGTTTTCACTTGATTAAATTTGGATTTTAAGTAGATTTAAGTGGATTTTGGTTTTAATTGGGGCTTTTATATGATTAATTTTGATTTTAAATGTTTTAAATGAATTTTGTTTGGTTTTGATTCTTAATTATTAGTTTTTGCTTTGATTAGGTCAGAGTGGGTTTGTGTTGGCCTGACTGGGCTTGTGTGGGCTTAAGTAGGCTTGTGGGTTTAGGGTTTTGATGGAGTTAGGGTTAGATTGAGTTAGGGTTCAAGTTTGGTGGTCGCAACCAGAACATTTTTCTAGAGGAGCTTGCTGTCAAGTGTCTACAAAATCGAAGTGTCTACAATAGTAAAGGCATTACCCATTGAACTCGTGCCATTTAAACACAACAAAACACTACAATAGGACTGTTTAATACCGATGGATTTATCGATGGAATTTTCGTCGATAAATTAGAAAATCCGTCAGTATTTAAATTTATTGACGGATTTTCCATTACTATAGCACTGTAGTCGTAAGGGGCGTCGTTAATCTTATTTAGCGACAGATTTTTAGAAATTTCCGTCGAAAGGCTATTTATCTGTTGGTAAGAATTGTATTCTTTTAATAGAATGTCTAAATTTAACGACGGAAAGTTCATCGGTAAATTTAATTTTTCCTGACAAAATTTTTGTCGAAATTATTTAACAACAGATATTCTATCGTTATTTTAAAAATATTCCAACGGATTATTCGTCGGTAATTTATATCTTTATCGATGCTTTTTCCGTCATAATTAAATTTAATTATCGACAGAAAATCCGTCGGTAATTTATTATTATTTTTTTAAATATCAATTCTTATAGTTTTTGAAAACCTATTTATTTTATTTGCAGCTTGCAACAACATAGTTTATTTAATACCATGTGAAAGAAAAAAAATGTAACACAAGTTGGAATCGATTCATAAATAGAATAGTTCTATAACAACATATAGATATATGCACAAGTATATCCATGAAAAGTATATAAGTGAGATTAATCATCTAACATTATGTCAAGTACATATCTATCATTACAATGTCAAGTACAAAAAAAATGTAACCGATATCAATCATATAAACAAAAACAATTGGACTTCATGGATGAGGTGTGGATGAAGTATTGCTCCCAACATGTAAGAAACAAAAAAGAAAAATTAATTCAATAATTTATTATAAAAAGAAGATATAATTTGACGAAGACTTGTAACAAAAAATTCACAATAAATTATTTAACTGCAGATGGAAACAATAACAAATCATTAACCAATGAAATTTAAAATAACATGTAATAAATAGTTTTAAAAATATATAAATAACATGTAAATGTCTAATTCTCTGAATTGCAGCAGCTTATTTGCTGCAAATGGGTCTTCCAGTTTCCCTGTAAGGCATTTTTGCCACGAACCACATGTGCAATGTGTAATTTTACCTTCGCATGTTTTGCTCAAAACCAAGCGAGATAAAAAGTGTGCAACACATGCAAGATAGTTGCGGAATTAACTTGTTGCATACATAACTTCCTTGCTTTAAGACATCAAGATCCACTTATAC
>JAMKQA010003141.1:0-15598 GCA_024699735.1 Posidonia australis
ATTTTGCCACGCACCTTTATGTTCTTGCACATAGAAATATGCTTATGATCATCATTTACATATGTTCTGATTGGCGTTATCCAGATCATGTTTATTCCAAGGCATTTTGCATGTTTTCATACATGAACCCATCAACTTATTTTGGCTTTGAATACTTGATTTACATGATGATTCTCGATCGTGTGCATTCTCATCATATTTTCAGTTCTTAATAATGGCATGAACCCATCTGCATTAGCATAAGTTCCCCTATGTCTCTGCTGGGGTGGATTCTGGATCAGATTGCAGTCTGATCCAGATTCCCTAGGGCGCATCACTCAGGCGCACCTATCCAGTGCACCATGCTGGCGCACAGAGCAGGCGCGCCAGACTGGTCAGAGAATGAAACACTCGCATTGCATCTTTGTTTGCATGGCTTTATCGAAGGCTTTAAGCTTATTCCTTTTATGACTGATTCTTTGATGTACCAAGATGTCACCTGCATGCTTTTCAGTTTTGATCAGGTTGTTTTCCAACTGTTTTTCTCTATTTTGATATTCAGTTCTAGGCTGAATCTGGTAGGTCGATTGCACCTTACTCCTTCGTGGAGAGCCATGTGCATTTTCCCATGATCCAGTGGCCTGACAGAATCGTGCATTCTTCATTCTAGCTTAAATAGATGAGACCTTGTGTGAGACTACCAGTCCTTGAACTCAAGGTCATTGCATTTGCATTTCTCGCACTTTTAATACATGTTTTTCCAAGTTTTACAGAATGATTCTACTGCATACTTTTCCAGAGTGCATCCTCTGATGTTTTTTTGGTTTTGTGTGGCTTTTTTTTTTCCTTCAGCATATTTTACTAGCCCGCCTAGACGCACATAGGTGGTGCACTAGACTGACACACCAGTCTGGCGCACCAAACAGGCGCAGTGGCCTGTTTTCAGTAGCACACAGCAGGTTTTCATATGTTTTTGCTCGCTTTCTTGACCCGATTTGCTTCTGGGTTTTCCTTTGGTTTTCTTCCTTAATGCATTAGGAAGGCATAAATATGTTTTCAACTGTTTTCCCTGCATTTTAGATTGCATTAGGCATATAGCAAAGCAAGGCTGATAAATCACTCAAGATATTAGATCTTTGATCTTATTATGCAGTATTATTGCATCAATACTTGACCCAGCATACGAGCGATATTTCTGAGCATTAGGACACACCCCTACACATCATGCACCCCTACTTTAGACACCACACTCATTAGCATGGCATGGCATATCGCCCTCGGGCGTACAGCAAAGGCTGCAAAGCCGACATTTCATTGGCAAGAGAGAAACCAATAGAAGACCGATTTATCGGACGTGCGAGGGTGCCTAACACCTTCCTCGTACGTAATAGGGATCCTTACCCGCATTTCTGGTTTACGAAGAGACTAGGTAGCGACTCCTGCATTTTGCATTATTTCATTTTTGCCATGGCTTTGCCGACTTTGGCACACATATATAATTGTTGCCATCCTCGACGACATGGTTACGGTCTCATTTCCATTCGTCCCTCTACCTCACTTAGGGAGAGGCATCTGTAGACATCTCAATTTTGCAAGATTGTAGGTTGTCTTCTCAGGAGTGGATTTTTGGTTGCTGGGCTTTGAATCACTTTTCCCCAAAGCCAACTTGACATTTTAACCTAATTTCCTCCAAAAAACTAGCCTAAGCCTCTGTTTTAATCTAAAAACCCTAGTGGACAATCAATACACTAAACCATATCCTAAACCCTAGTTATGTTTCAAACCTAATCAAACCCATGTAAATCCAACAAACCAAGCTAATAACCTAAAGTTTAATTGCACCCTAGACCCATGCAAGCCCACCAAAGTCCACCAAATCCCAAGCAAGCCCACCAAAGCCCATGAAAGCCCACAACACCTCAGCCAATGTCTTCTTCTTCTTCTTTCAACCCAACAGCCACTCCTCCAGCCCTTCTCACCACAAACAGCCATCATTAATTCATAAACCATCATTTAAACACATACAACCTGTGTAATGTGAGGAGGAGTAGAGAGTGGAAGAAGCCATGATCTAGCCATAGTCCATCCTTTTCTCTCCATTCTCATCTCCTCTTGTAAGCCTATCACCACGTCATCGCAACAACCCTAGCCAAGCTTGAGCCCTCTGTGATTCAGTGCAACCAACTACCTCATCATGAGCTTAGGTGATCGTCGATCACTGTTGGCGTTTGGGCAAGCAACAGGGGTGGTGCGTGGACGACAGTGAGGTGGTTAGGGGTTGTTAGTTTGTTAGGAGAGTTGTTAGTTTGTTAGGGAGCTTGTCAGTTGGTTAGGATTTTGTTGAATTCTGTTAGAGGCGTTGGTGGGTTGTTACAGTCGATGGCGACTTCACCTATAAAAGGTACGACAGTGTGAAAAAGAGAGGTGGGGGAGAGAGGTGACAATGATCCCAGAATTTAGAGCATTCCTCCTATGGCTATCCAGCACGTGCCAGCCAACTTCGGTCCTTTCCCCAACCTGCTCCGATCGTCTTCTCCAGCTCTGGCATTCCAATCGCGCCAACTCCGACGTTCTAATTGCACCAACTCTGGCCAGCTTGCACAATCGTTCCAGACCCTCCTCCGTCAAATGACAGCCTTACTTTAGGACTTAAATCTTTAGTGAACCCCTGCCGGGCACCCTAGACACTGCATTGCCCACCTCCGACACCACAAAGCATCATTTGCCGGCAAGACGTCATCGTCGGGGAGGCGAGCTTGTCACAGGTAAGCCTTCATCCTCGAGCTCTTCCTTCCCTACCTCGCCATCTCGAGTATCTTCCCCTTCATCCCTCTTGCCTTCCTGAGGTGTAACTTGATGCCCCAAAGCCTCTATTTCCTCCCACAGTCGAGCTTGCTGGAGAAGATAGAGTCGACGACGAAGTTGATCGGGAGGGACATTCACGCATCCCTCCTGGTCTCTGGTAGCTTGCATGTTTTCTCTTTCTTCCCATTAACCTTTAGGAGACCTTAGATCATCTCACCGGAGCCTCTATTTGTCTTTCGAGCTCGAGCTCATCGGAGAAGCTCAGATCGCTAGCGAGGTAGGTCGGGGGAGGCATTCATGCATCTCTCTTGGCCTCTGACCACTCGAATCTCCTTCTCTCTACCCTGTTGACCTTCTAGGATCATCAGAACTCTGCACCACCGCCTCTTGGAGCTTCTTCCTCTTTGAGCTTATCGTCGGAATTGTAGCGTCGATGAGCGAAGTGGGGAGAGGAACCAGGCTGTTCGATGCGTCATCGAATCCATCAGATCTCTTCATCCGTCCTCCCTCTTGTTTATCTGGAGGTTAGATGCATGATCAGGTGTTAAGGAAGCCCTGGATGGCTTCCTAGGCAGTCGTCGTCGACGACCGTCGACCATTTTTTTAAAAAATTTCTTATAAAAAACTCTTTCTTCTTTTCTTTTCTTGCATTTAGGTCTCTACATTTAGCATCTTAATCCCTACATTTGTTTGTAAAACATTTTAATATTGTTTTGTTTTGGAAATTTTCAGTATGGCCCTTGTGCTTTTCTTTTATTAATTCTCAAGCTTCAAATCATTGACAGAAATCCTCAGATTTAGTTTTCTTACATCTTGAATCCATTGAATTGCACATTTAACCCTAAATTTCTCTAAAATTGCACTGAACACATGTTTTTCTGGCACATTTACAAATCAAACCTTGGGAATTCATATTTTCACCTATAGATTTGCACATTTAACCCTAAATTTCTCCAAAATTACACTAAACACATGTTTTGCTGGCATATTTACCGATTAGACCTTGGGAATCTCAAAATTTACCCAAAATGTACAGTTTTGCACATTTAGTCCCCAACTTTCATAAAATTGCATTGAAATTTGTTTCTTGGCGCATTTGCAGATTAAACCCTGAATATCATAGTCTTTACCCTGAAACATGTAATTTTTACACAGAGGTCCCTGGAAACTTACATATTTCATCCCTACATTCATTTGTACATCTTGTTACTTTTTTCATATATATGTTCTCATGCATATCTTCTTGTATCTTGCACTCACATTTCAAACTTATTTCAAACTTAGTCTTCACATTGTTTTCTGGATTTCCTCTGATTTTCATGATTTTGATTAGATTTGGATTTTCATTGTCCATGGGCGTACATTAACAAGCTTGACAATGTCGATATGGACCCGAATGAGCTTTATTTTCTCTTATATAATTTTCTCGGATTTTCCCTAGTTTCCACTATTTTGCGTGACACTTTCCGAGCATTTCTGATTTTACATGATATTCCTCATTGCCCAAGGGCGTACAATAAAACGACATTTTCAATGCCTACAATGTCCCTCAGATTATTTTCCTTATCATTTCTTTTTTATTCATCGTTTCTTGGAGATTTGTCATGTTTTCGCATTCATCTTAGGCATGTGCATTAGGAGTAGACAAGCAAACACACATAAGGTCATGAGCAAGCGGTTAACCTTGAAAGATTGAATTCTTCAGGCATATGGGGGTGCCTAACACCTTCCCCATGCGTAACAAGAATCCTTACCCTTTCTCTCCTTTCTCTAGCTTGCAATGACTAAGTGTTGCATTTATTAGGCACGGAGCATACACACATCCATTTGCATTCATTTATATCATTTTCTTGCATTCATATGCATCTTGGTTTTCCTCGTCTTTCCATTAAAAAACTAGGTGGTGATTCCTTTTCTTTATCCTTTTCTTATCCTTCTTTGGTGTTTCTAAGTCGAGTCTCCTTCCTTGGATTCACCATCTTTGCCGTGACCATATCGGAATTCTTCGTGTATTTCCACACACCGAGGAGTCGTGTAGGGTTCCACTGGCATGGTCACAATGAGTAATACCCTTCATCTTAGGCATGTGCATTAGGAGTAGACAAACAAACACACATAAGGTCATGAACAAGCGGTTAACCTTGAAAGACTGAATTCTTCAGCCGTATGGGGGTGCCTAACACCTTCCCCATGCGTAACAAGAATCCTTACCCTTTCTCTCCTTTCTCTGGCTTACAATGTCTAAGTGTTGCATTTATTAGGCACGGAGCATATACGCATCCATTTGCATTCATTTATATCATTTTCTTGCATTCATATGCATCTTGGTTTTCCTCGTCTTTCCATTAAAAAACTAGGTGGTGATTCCTTTTCTTATCCTTCTTTGGTGTTTCTAAGTCGAGTCTCCTTCCTCAGATTTACCATCTTTGCCGTGACCATATCGGAATTCTTCGTGTGTTTCCACGCACCGAGGAGTCGTGCAGGGTTCCACTAGCATGGTCACAATATGTAATACCCTTCATGTCGAAAGAACAAACTGATACAGGTTAGTTGCACAAAGAACCATGTACAAAATTACAATTTCCATATACATTTCTTGTAAAAGAAAATTAATGACAAAACTAATAGGTTGTACACAGGTAAGTGTATAAAAATGGCAAGGTTTGTTGCATGAATTTTCGCTTGTTCACTAGCTTTACAGATAACTGACTAGGATGTTGAGATATGCCCCAACCTGAAACTAACTTGTTATCGTGATTCCTTAACAACACAGAGCTTATAATTAAGTGAACATGACTTATAGAATTGATTTTTGTCACCTACTGTAATTTAGAATTGAATTGGGCACTCAATATGAAATCAAAATGCATATCCTTCAATTGTTAAACAAATCAAATGAACATAGAAATTAATGTGATTACTTCAAGACCTTGCTATAGAAGAGGGGGATGATCTCTATTATGATGTATAGAAGGGCATTACAATGCAAAAGGGTGAGTACTTATACACCATACATGAGGAAAAGTATAGGACTAATGTAGAAGGCCTAACTCGGAAAAATTACCATTTGAACATACAACCAAAGCTAGGCTACTTTTTAAAACTCACGATACATAATTCTTTTATTTCTGATAGATGTTTATGCTACATACTAATTCTGTGTAATGACCTGACCCTAAGTCATTACCAAAATCTAGCTACTATTTTTTTCCCTTGTATTTATGTGCTTGCCATAATCATTTGCATCAATTTTAAAACTAAATGCAACATTATACAATATCAATAAAAGTACTATTAACTGAATTAAATTAAATTAAACTAAACACTTACCTAAAATATTTGATGTGTGGTTGATTGGCTCCAACTCTATGTGCACTAGTAACTTCTGCTCCTATTCTGTACTTGAGAAAATACCAACAAAATAACACATGAGTGACAACTAAAAAGTCACCCAACACACATCCTATATTAATTTTCAAATGTGAGTGACAAAAGTCACCCAGCATGCACCTCACATGAACAATGGAAAATAAATTTATATTAATTTTTCCTTATAATCATTTTGCTGATCATTTTCTCCATAACCACCACTACTGACAAACCCGGCCTAATAGGTTGAAAACCATAGCAAACGCAACCCACATCGGCCCAAATAGCAAATAGGACTTTACTAACCCAAAATCACAAACAAGTCCCTCAATGGCCAAAATCACACACAGTGAGTTGGAAAGCTCGGTGCCAGACAACTAACTCTGGCTACATACAACTACCGAAGTGCACTGCACTGCCACGGTGTGCCATACTATGTAGGAGCCAACTATCGTTCCATGATCCTCCTACTTAGAGAACCCTCATAAAGCCAACCCCTCTGGGAAGACAGTCCTATCTCTTAAGATGCTATTAGCTATGGGGCACATGTCCCACCCGTATTAGCCACTATAGGGTACGCCTCTTCACGATGTCCTCTACATGGTGCTCAAGAGGGAGTGTCATACCTCCACACCCCACAACACCCGAGCCACGGTGCTCACAGCAACAGTAGGAGTGTCATACCTCCCCATCATGCAACAAAACACCTTGATTTGCGAATCACAACCCTAGCCTTGAGACGACAGTGAGGGAGTCTCATACCTCCAAGATTCGACGACTCTCAGCCTAAGGTATCTTGGCCCCCGACCTCAACTAGGGAGACGTGCTCGTCCACCAGAGATGTCGTCACATTCTCTAGTCCCGACGACACAGTCCCACGGTCTCTTGGCCCGTACACAGAAAATCAGGAAAACCATTTTCCATTACAGGCCAACTCATCTCTTTGAAAACCATTTTCAAACCATTTTATATCTTTGGAAACTTATTCAAAAAACTCGACAAAAATGGCACATCATGTATCCCACAAGACCACCACTAATGGTCTACGATCCCACCTCAAGTGAGCAAAATAAACCAATCCAGGAAACCCATGGAAATCACATTTTATAAAACAGCTGAGCCCTAATTCGACATACCGAAATGGACTCAGTATATTGAAATCTCCTGCATCGAAGATTGACCAGAATCGATCAATCGAAATAGGTGCAGGCACTTAAAACGGTAGACTAAAAATTGGACCGGTCGACTTAAAGTTCCTAGTTCGATAGGCTGAATAAATTCGATTGACTGAATTGAGACACAACGGTCAACACTCATAGCCAAAACGGTAAATCAAGGAGATTTAGTCAACCAAATTTTGACTAGAGGACCTAATCTAACAAAAAAATGGTATATTGAAAAAATTCAGTATGTCGTTTTCTACGAAACCAGAAAACGGTTCAAGGCACCAACCAATAAAATCGCTCAAAATGGGACCAAAGGACGGACCCCCAAAATAAGCACCACAAAATCCAACTAAAACATATATTGTCGACCCTCGAGTTTACGCCAAATCCACACAAACAAAACCAAAATCTATTCATCATGCAACGAGAAATAAATTCGAGAAGCCACAGGGGTCGAAAATGACCAAAACCACCCAACACCATTAATGGCCATAATTGCCACCATAAATCATCATACATTCACAATAAATTCTAAGAATATAAATTTACCTAGATTTTATGCATTCCTATCATTTTCTACCATTTTCATGCTTTCTACAACACGGGGTGAGGTGCGTAACTGAAAATGGCCTCTGACGACGCAACTCGCTCTCCAGCCAACGACCGACCACCACCAACGACCAACACGCCTCCCACACGTCCTCAACTGCTCCACGCATCGCCACACACCACCTCAAGCTACCACTGACCTCTAGTTCACTCACAGGCACCATCGACAGAGGAACAAGGGAGGAGAATGGGGGAGGAGGGAAAGAGAGAGGGAGAGAGAGAGACGGGAGAGAAGAGAGTGAGTTGGTAGGGAGAGAGACGGAAATGGGAGAGGAAGGAGAGTGGTGGAGGAGGTTGCTGGGGTCGTGAGGGAGAGGGAGGGAAGGAGGAGGCGTGAGGGGGAAGAACAAGAAGGAGGGAAAGAGTTGTTCGTGCACTAGGTGGACGTTGAGCTTGTAGACACCCTACATGCTTGCAATTGGACTTAACCCTAAAATACAGCCTGAAAACCCTAACCCTAGACCTATACCTTAGACTTAAACCCTAGACCTAGCAAAAACCCTAAACCTAACCCGAAAACCCTAACCCTAGACCTAAACCTAATCCATAACCCTAGAATTAATCCAAAACCCTAGGGTTAGTTCAAACCAACCTAAATCAAATCCAAAATCTAAAACTAATCAAAACCCTAATCTAATCACTTAAACAAACCCTAACCACTTCCCACTCCACTATAACAATCTATAACAACCTCTAACTACCTAGACAAACCCTAACCACTTCCCACTCCACCATAACAACTTATAACAACCTCTAACCACCCAAACAAACTTAACCACTTCCCACTTTCATCATAACAACTTATAACAACTTGTAACCACCAAAACAAATCTAACTACTTCTCACATTCATCATAACAACCTATAACAACTTGTAACAACTTCCAACAACCTCTAACTAACCATAACAAACTACTCTAACAACCCTAGCCATTTGCAAGCCTATAAATACTCCCTCATTTTCAAGGGGAAAAAGGAGAGAGAAAAACTTGAAAAATTGAGAGAGCCACCAAGGAGATTTCTCTCAACCAGAGCAACCAGAGAGATCTCAGATCAGAGAGGAAGCTCAGAGAGGAGGAGAATTCCAGTTCCAGGCCATCTCTGGCGACCTCCGACGATCATCTCTACTGTCCGCTCAGGTACGCCCTCCACTGACCTCAATTTTCTTCAAAAATGATCCCCTAGGTCTTCCTCTTTCTTCCCCAACCGATTCTAGCAGTGCTAGAGGGTTTCCCTGGCTAGAATCGGAGTTTCAGGGGTCGCCAGACGCGTTTTCAGGCGACATAAGTGGGGCACAAATCCAGTGATCGATTCGTGCCCTAGTGTGTTCCATTCTTCTAGGTCTAGTCTCCTCCTGCTTCTCCGATTCTCTAGATGCCGTTTCAAGCCCCCAGTAAGCCTCTAGGAGCCGCTCACCAGAATCGAGCTCCGTCGCTGTTGTCGGACAAGACAACTGGCTGTGAAGCATGACCAGATGCTCCGCTCATCGCAGTGCCTCTTTGATCCCTGAGGAACAATCCTCAGTGCTTCCCCAACGCTCTGAAGCAACTAGGACTTCGTTTCGAGCCCTGAACAGCCACCCCAACCAAGGTCGTCGAAGAAAGCGGAGTCGACGGCGAGATGGATCAAGAGAAGCACTCACACAGTCTTCCCTGCATCCAAGCATCTGTACATCTTCCCCTTCTCCTCCTTGACCATCCGGAAGTCTCAGATTACTGCGCCATCGCCTCTAGTAGCCCCAGTCTTCTTGAACTTGCCGCGGGAACAGCGACGCCGATGAGCGAGGTGAGGAGCAAAAGCTGGCTGTTTGATCCCTCATCGGAGTCGTTGGATCACTCCATCGTTCCACCTTCTTGCTTTCCTGAAGGTCAGATGTATGATCGGGCGTCGGGGAAGCTCTAGATGGCCTCTCCAGGCAGTCATCACCGGCGAGGTCAGTCGTCGGCGATCGTCAAGGTTTCTTTTAAATAGTTTTTTTTATTAAAACTACTGATCTTTTCCTTTTCTTACATATAGGTCCTTATTTCTTGCATTTAGGTCCCTACACTAGTTTTTTAAATCTTTTTTTAATAATATTTGTTTTGGAAAATTGTAGAGGAACCCCTGTAAATCTTTATTAATGTTCTCTAGGCTTTAATATTTGACAAAAACCCCTGATTTCCTTTCAGTTCAACCTTAAGTTCAGTATTTTGCATAAATAACCCTGAGCTTTATTAAAAGTGTTCTGAAAGCATATTTTTCTAGCACAATTGCAAATTAAACCCTGGATATTCATATATTTACTCAAATATGTTCAAAAATTGCATTTTAAACCTTGAACTTCATTAATTTCACACTGAGTGCATATTTTCTAGGGTGAATTTACATAATTGTCCCTGAACTTCCTATGTTCAAAAAGAAATCCATTTTCTTGCACATTTAACCCTGAATTACTTCAGAATTGTTTTAGACACATGTTTTACTAGCAAAATTGCATATTGAACCCTAAGGATTTTGAATTTGTCCAAAAATGCATAGTTTTGCACATTTGGCCCCTAACCTCTTCAAAATTCCATAAAATGTGTTTTCCTATGTATTTTTGTTGATTTAGCCTCAGAATTTCAGCCTTCATTCAGAATCTGGGTCTTTACTTTTTTCACTCACACATGCATTTTGTATATTTTGTTCCTCTTTTCATATTTTCTCAGGTCTTCTTCCTTGCATCCTACACACATTTCTACCTCATTTCAAACTTGGTTTTCACATTGTTTCCCGAATTTCTTCCGACTTTCACGACTTTGATTTGATTTGAATTTCCATCGCCCACGGGCGTACATTAACAGGCTTGAAATGCCGATATTGACCCAAATGAAGATTATTTTCTCCAATTTGATTTTCTCGGATTTTTTCAAATTTCCGCTGATTTACGTGACGCTTTCCGAGTATTCTTGATTTTCACGATTTTCGTCATCGCCCATGGGCATATAGTAAAGTAGCATTTGCAATGCCTACATTGTCCCTCAGATTATCTTTTTTTCCCTTTTTTATTGATTTCTTCTCTTTGATTTGACATGTTTTCATGGTCATCTTAAGCCTGTACATTCAGAGTAGACAAGCATATACACAATAAACCATTAGCAAGCAAGAAAGCTAGA
Organism: Posidonia australis; assembly: GCA_024699735.1. Classification (NCBI taxonomy): domain Eukaryota; kingdom Viridiplantae; phylum Streptophyta; class Magnoliopsida; order Alismatales; family Posidoniaceae; genus Posidonia; species Posidonia australis. The sequence continues at coordinate 11,062 of JAMKQA010003141.1, forward strand.
AAGACCGAGTTCTTCGAGCGCATGGGTGTGCCTAACTCCTTCCCTATGTGTAACAAGAATCCTTACCCTTTCTCTAGCCCGTAATGGCCAAGTGTTGCATCCATTAGGCACGGAGCATGCATATGTTTTCTTTGCCTTGATTTCTTTTGGTTTTTCCTTTGTGTTTGGTTTTCCTCGTCTTTCCATTAAAAGACTAGGTGAGGACTCCTTTTCCTTATCCTTTTCTTATCTTTCCTTGGTGTTTCCAAGTCCAGTCTTCTTCTTCGGATTCACCATCTTCGCCGTGACCGTATTGGGACTCCTCGTGTGCTTCTACGCACCTTGGAGAGCCATGCAGAGTTCCACCGGCATGGTCACAGAGCTTATAAAGCCATGCAGCAAAGTAGCTGGGTGAGTGCACACCTGCGCATCTTGCTTACCAGCCACCCCACATGAGCCCACCTGGAAGCACCAAGTACAACTAACAACTAATCCCACCTACCGACCCACAGACACATGTGGGCTCACACAGACCCATACACGAGTCCACAAGCACAGTGCCACATGTACAATGCCAACCACGCACAGGAACACGCAAACAGATGTCGACTCACGAGGTTCAAGCCTAAAATCACACAAACGGACCTCGGAACAGTAACACCCATCTAGGGATAATTCATTAAAATTGTAAATAATTACAAAATAAATTTATGGGTGTTATACATGAGAAAAGAAAATAGTTAAAACACTTTAGTAGCACCTATTAGAAGAAATTGTTAGGATGGTTAATGTTTTCAATTACTGGTCCTGTAATGGCTTCATTGTCAAGGTTTATATTAAATTGTAGTGTTATTGTTTTTATTATTATTGTTGATTGTAGTGTTGTATATTATGGCTCGCATCATTAAAAGTTTGGCAAAACAAAAAAGAATGAGGAAAAATGTCATCTTTTTTTTCAACTTGTAAGTTGAGATATTACATATGGTTGATCTTTTTTTGCATCTTGTTGGAGTGTTAATTGAGTTATGTGAATGTCAAATTGAAAGACCTATGTATTCAATGAATAAGGCTTCTAAGATTGCTAATTTATATCGGTTAGTATATGCTAGACATCGAAATTGTATCAAGCAAATTAGAATGGATAGATTTGCATTCAAGAAGCTTTGTGGCATGCTTCAATCCATAGGAAATCTTAAGCTTATGAAGAATATTGATGTTGACAAACAGGTTGCTATACTTTTATATATTTTGACCCACCATGTCAAAAATAGGATGATAAAATGTTAGGATTGGTTGGTCTGGGGAGAACATTAGTAGACATTTCAATAATGTATTACATTCTATTATAAGACTGCAATGTGAATTTTTGAGAAATCAAAGCCAACTCCTGAAGTTTCCATGGATGGCAAATGGAAGTGGTTCAAGGTATTGAGTTTACTATGTGATTTTAATATTTTACTTGGGAAATAAAATTACTTTTTTTAATATGAATGTACTTTATTATAAGGTTGTTTAGGAGCTTTAGATAAAACAAACACAAAAGTTTATGTACCTATTGAAGACAAGCCTCGATATCAAAATTGAAAGGGTGAAATTACAACCAATATGTTGATGGTTTGTTTACAAGATTTACAATTTATATATGTATTACTGGGTTGGGAAGGGTCAACAGCTGATGGAAGAATGCTTCGAGATGCTATGACTAGAATAAATGGGTTGGTAATACCCCGTGGTAGGAATACAATTTATTTTTCATTTATATAAGTCAAGTGTTTAGTAATTATACAACAATAATAATTTTATTATTTGTTTTATTGTATAAGGTTGCTATTACCTAGTAGATGTTGGTTATATAAATAGTGAAGAATTTCTTACATCATTTAAAAGACAAAGATATTATTTGAATGATTAGAGTCAAGATTATCAACCAACTATTATTGAAATTTTTTTCAATATGAAACATTCTTCAGCTAGAAATATGATTGAGAGGTATTTTAGCATCTTTAAGAAGAGATGGGCTATTCTTAGAAGTCCTTCTTTTTATCTAATTGGAACACAAAATACGATTATCATGGCTTGTTGTCTTTTACACAATTTTATACGAAGAGAAATGCATATTGATTCATTTGAAGATGAAGACATGACAATAACAACAAACATTACATCGAATAAGCTAATTACTTCCATTGGAATTACACCAGAAAGGACTGCATTTAGGCCAAATCTTGCCTAATTTATGTTTCATACACGAATATGAATTATGATACTTTTATCTTGTAATGTTTTGTTTATTTCAATTGTAATAATAAATGAAGACATGTGACTCTGTTTTGATGCAATTATACAAATGTAATGTTGTTATCATATTTTGTTGACTATGTTTTGATGCAATTATATAATTGTCATGTTGTTATCATGTTTTGGTGATTATATTTTGATGCAATTACACAAATGTAATGTCTTCTATCTTGTGATGATTATGTTTTTTTTAATTTCAATTGTTATCTTTTATTGATGGATTCATATTTGTTTGTTATATAAATGAAAGTAAACAAATGTAATGTTGTTAGTTATGGAAGAAGAAGGAAGAGGTCTGGGAAAAAACAAGAGAAGATGGACCACTATAGAGGATGCCTAATTAGTTAAGGTGATGCTTGATGTTGTGAATGAATGACTATATAAAGTTGATAATGATTTCAAACTTGGATTTGTACAAGCAGTTGAGGAAACATTATCTAAGTTGCTTCCTAATATTGAAACCAAGGCTAAACCACACATTGAGTTTAGGATAAAGACAATAAAAAAGGATTGGATTATAGTATATGACATAATGAATCACCATACTAGTGGGTTTGGAAATTTTACATGAGATTATAATAAAGTATGTGTAAGCAGTTACACATACTTGAGCAACTACATGGGAGTCATATTTACAGGTATTGACTATTTTATTAAAGAATGTATATATTCACTTCTTACATTAAAATTTTTTTCTACTTATTTTTTTGAATATTTTTTATATCTTGTACGTCCCCAAGAAAGTATCTATATGGGAAAATAAACCATTTCCACATTAGTGGGATCTTTGCATTATTTTTGGAAAAGATCAAGTAACAGGAAATGATGCATAAACTTCAGCTGATGTAATTTAAGAGATTGGTATTGAGGGAGGAGATGGTAATGCAACAGAAGATATAGATTGTTCCTTGATGAATGAAACTCCATTGCAAAATGAAAATGAAATTCTCACTACAAATGACGAATGTTCTAGCATTAAGAAAAATCCAAAAAAAAAAAGAAACATCTCTGAGTCAATTATTCAAGGCATTACAAATGCAGTAGTAGTAATTGTAAATCAAATAAAAGCATCAACAAAAATTTCAGTAAAGTTATTAGTGTGGACTTCAATTTGTTTGAAGCAAAGAAGAAGGTAAACAAAGAGATAAAGAAGTTTCCTGGCATTATTATGAGTGAGCGTTTCGAAGCAATAAAAAACATTACTCAAAATAATGATAAAACAATTGTTTTCTTTATTATCGTTGATGATGAAAAAGAGGAATGGATAAAAGCAGTGCTTAATCGTTGACATTTAATGTATTTTGGCCACATTGTTTATGTTATTTCAATTTATTGTGGAATTATTATATATTTTTTGACAATTGTTGATTTTTTTGTGTACTGTGAAATTATATTTATTAATAGTCTAATGTCATGAGTAAATATAAATTTATCATTTTTGTTCTACTTATCACGAGCAAAAATGAATTTGTCATTTTTATTCTACTTATATGGGAAAAAATTATTTTAATTTTTTTTTTCAGATTGATAGGATATTTTTGTTAATATGTAGTTGTTAATCTTTTGAATATTGTATTCCATTCCAATTCTGTTCTTATATACCAAATAATGGAAAGGAATTGTTTATCAATTCCACTCTGCAATTCCATTACATAACAAACATTGGAATGGAATAAAATTATTTCATTCCATTCTAGTCTATTTCAAATTCCATTCCAGAATTCATTCCAAATTCCAAACACTGTCAATTCTACTCTCGTCAAATCAAGTTCAAAAACCACATAGGTTAATTCCACGCACTTTTAGTGTGAATCAGACTACCAACAATGTCTAAATGTTCACAGTTGCAGATGGTACACCCACAACAATTACAAAACACAAGCCATAGAGCCTCTGCTTTGTATAACACAGTCTCTTTTGGATTAGAACAACAACACCAAGGCCACATAGCCATTGCTCCAAAACACAACGCCACACTAGTGCAAAACGATGATCTCCTTTGGACTGAAGCCTAACTCTTTGAACCAAGGCACATCAAAACCATAACGCCACTCTAGTGCAACCATCTCAAACAACGCCACTTTGGCACAAAGCATCTCACCACATGGGTGCAACACCACAACTACCAGCGACAGTGTGTCATTGTCTAACTCCAAGCAGTTAACACCACAATTAATTGATAAACCCACATCCTTGAAAGGTGGCATCCATTCTATAGAATCTTCCATAGCCACCAATGTCAAGGTCAACACGCTAGCTC
>JAMKQA010003143.1:0-13103 GCA_024699735.1 Posidonia australis
GTCACCTTAAAATCGGGGTGTCTACAAATGCCCCTCCCTGAGCGAGGTTGAGGGACGAAGGGAACCGAGACCGATGCTCAGGGTTGACAAGATACCCCCATTTTGAGGTTACAGAAGGATGGTGTTTGTTGTAGGCAGTAAGTCACTTATCCGACGGATGCACTGAAAGTCATGACTTGTTGCCAATGCAAATGCGAATGCGAAATGCATGCAACTACTGATCTAAATGCTGGAGATGTGATGCCAATGCATGATGCAGAAGCCGATGCTGAAGGCCGATGCGAAGCTGATGCTAATGCTGAAATAACAAGGCAAAAGATAAAGAAATCCTGTGCACAGAGGTAAACACAGGCAGGAAAATGATAAGTTGTCGGACTCATCAGCCGGATTATTGAGGTTATCAACCTAAGAGACGGGATATGACAAGCCAATCAAGTCTTGTCAACCCGGCTACCTGACAGCGTGACGGTTGTCAACCAAGTAGTTAGGGATACCAGCCCAAGGGGGCATGACAAACATACCATTTGTCAAGCAAAACAGGGCCCGGTCCCCACAGACCAAGGGCAAACAAAGAGATTTCGCGCCCGCGAAAACTAAAAACAGAAGATAAACAAAAGGACCTCGACCGCCCAGTTAGAGGGTCAACAACTGGATTCCGCGCCTGCAAAACCCAGAAGAGAAAGGACAAGGACCTCGACTGCCCGGTCAAAAGGTCCAGCAGCTGGATTTCCTACCCAGGGAAATCCGAGAAAAGGACTAGGACCTTGACCATCAGGTCAAAAGGTCAAGCCACAGGATTTCCTGCCCTAGGAAATCCAAGAGAGGGGCTAAGGACCTTGACCATCAGGTCAAAAGGTCAAGTGCCCAAGGAAATCCGAGAAAGGGGCTAGGGACCTTGACCATCAGGTCAAAAGGTCAAGCCACAGGATTTCCTGCCCAAGGAAATCCGAGAAACCAAGGACTTTGACCGCCCGGTCAAAGTCAACCAGTTGGATTCCGCGCCCGTGAAAGTCCAAAAGGGCAAAGGACCTTGATCGCTCGGTCAAAGTCAAGCAAGCTGGATTCCGCACCTGTGAAAATCCAAAAGGGGCAAACGACATTGACCGCCCGGTCAAAGTCAAGCAAGCTGGATTCCGCACCCGCGAAAATCCAAAAGGGCAGAGGACCTTGACCGCCCGATCAAAGTCAGCAAGCAGGATTCCGCGCCCGTGAAAATCCAAGAGGGGCAAATGACATTGACCGCCCGGTCAAAGTCAAGAAGCTGGATTCCACGCCCGCGAAAATCCAAAAGGGCACACGGACCTTGACCGCCCAGTCAAAGTCAAGAAGTTGGATTCCGCGCTCGCGAAAATCCAAGAGGGGCAAACGACGTTGACCGCCCAACCATAGTCAACAAGTTGGATTCCGCGCCCGCGAAAATCCAAGAGGGGCAATTGACATTGACCGCCCGGTCAAAGTCAACAAGCTGGATTCCGCGCCCGTGGAAATCCAGAAGGGAGATAAAAGGGTCTCCTTAGCTTGGAAGGAGAACCAGAAAAAACAATGCGATGACCCCTGGATTATTCCCCAGGAAGGAAAACGGCAAAGGTTCCCCGAAGGGTAAAACTGCAATATGCTGACTACTGATGCCTTGGTGGAGAGACTGGCACTCTAGCCGAGATGCATGTATAATTTCTTCTTTGTTGGAAATTTCAATATTGCTTGCAAAAGGTGAGGACTTATGTTCAAATATCCAAACCTTGAGGGCTTTATTGCAAATTGCCTAATTGTGACTGTCTTTAATTGCTATACTGCCATTGTTCTGTGACATTTGAGACTATGCTGCATGTCAACAAATGTTTGCTTCAAATTAAACTTCCCACGTTCCTTGTGGGCTGATTTGCAAATTTGCGAAGCATAGGGGGTTTTCTGCAAATTACCACATGTGGTGCATTTTGTGGGCCATATGCTTGACACCGTACATCTTGCTCTTGGTGCATAAGCTGTGAGATTCTAGGGGTTGAAACGCAATTGTCACGGCCATTTTGCATTCTGAACCTTGACTTATTTCACACGTGGGTCCCACTGAATAACTACCATAACTGCCAAGAAATATTTTCATTTCTCTCTGCTTCTTGGAACTGCAAGGGGCTGCTGCTTGGTTATTCATGTTTTTTCTGATTTGATTTCATATCTCCAAAACAGCATGCATAAAGTTTTTTTCTTTTTAATCCTTCTTCTCTCAAAGGGCATGTGCCTTTTCTTCTTCTTCCCCATTCTTTTTCTCCAAACGAAACCCAACTTCCTCTCCTTCTCTTTTCTCCATCTCCCCATTTTCCCCATTCCCCCCTCACGGCAGCAGCACGCAAGAGGTGCGCCGATGGGGTGCTCTTTGCTGGTGCGTGCGTGAGGCGCGTCGGTGAGGTGCGGCGAGGGATCGGCGGAGGTGCAGTGGCTGGTTGCGGTAGTGATATGGTCGGCGGCGGTATGAACCGTACCCTCCAGGATTGGCTGGACAAAGGCTCACCGGCGAAGGCATTTTTTCTCTTCCTCTTGATCTCCACTTCATGTGCTTGCATTCCCCTTTTGTTTTGGGTGGTCGACGGCTGGATGTGCTCCGACGGGCAAGGGACGACTCCGGCAGTTTGTGTCTTGGGCTCGGCGGTTGAAAAGGCCAGTGGAGTAGTGGTCGCTGGGGCAATGACCAATAGGCTGGCTTGGGCTGCCCGTGGATAGGTTTCAGTGGTCATAGCCGCACGGTGGTGGGTCGGAATGATGGTGCAGGCTGCCGATGGTTCGTACCGGAGTAGCTCGGCGGGAGGTGGATTCCGACGGGAGGTGGATTCCGGCAGGTGGTAGTGCTGGCTCTCGTTGGCCGATGAGTCCGTGTGATTAAGTAGTGGCTTACGGACTTGGCTGCACAGTAGAAGCCACGCAGTGGCGGGCTGGAGATGGGTTGGCCGTGAGGCTCGTTGGGTTTAGGCACATATTTGTTGCTTGCATATGCCATACTGCCATCCACGCTATCTCTGATTTTTATTGCTAACTGCTTTGCATCAAATTGCTGAACCACTTGATAGCCTTTCATTTTTACAAATTTAACAATCTAATACTGAACTGCAACTGTACGCTTACATTTTTGCCGCCATATGCCATAGGCTTTATTTATATGCCATGCCCCTTGCTATTATGCCCGTTTTTGACTATAATGCAATATTTGACTTTCCTTGGATTCCATGTGCCCTTCTTGCTTTCTGTTTTCATGTAATATTTGCACCTTTGTAGGATGATCTAGTTCCCGAGGAGGGGACCCCACAATCCTCGCGGGACATGCCTTCTAGTTCTCGTTCCCTGCGGCGAGGTAGTTCCTCGAGGTCACGTGCCTCTAGTAGCTCGACTCCTGCCGTCCCTGCCGAGGTAAGCCCAAATTGGAAGTAAATGTGCATATAAATCTGGTGCTTTATCTGACTAATGCATTTCAGGAGTGGGGTAATTTCGAGGGGCGTCTGCTGAGCGACCATCACATCTGTGAGGGTCCAGACTTCGGGGTAATTTCCCGGCTTTAAGAAGCTTTATCATTATAAATTGCTTTCTGATTTGGCATTAACTCTGTTTCTAACGCTTCAGGAGGGAGATGCAAACTGGATCATGCGATGCCACTGGGGCCCGATGCTTGATCACTTCCACCGTCTACCGGATTTTCTGTAGGATTTCCTCCTACACAGCTCCCTATTTGGAGGTTTGCTGCGCATACCCATCATTCATGGCCATTACAACTTTTTCAGGGCTTTGGTGGAAAGGTGGATATTTGATACACACACTTTCCATTTTCCATTCGGCGAGCTGACCGTCCTGCCTGACCAGTGGGCTCTGGTGACGGGTCTTCCCTTCGGCGATGAGCCGATCATAGGTGAGACCACTCATGGTATGCATCTTGCTCCCGCACACTTAGGCCGTGTTCCTCCAAAGCCACCTCGGGGGAAATATATGATCACAGTAGGATGGCTGAGAGAGTGGGACAAATTCTGGCCCAATCCCGAGCTTGACAGCGAGGAGGCCGACTTTGTGCTGAGGCATTTTCTGCTGGACCTTCTGGCCATGATGTTCTGTGATTCATCTGCCTATTGCATTCATGCTGATTGGATAGCATATTTAACCAATCTGGAGCATCTAGATCATTATGACTAGGTCGGCGCTAGCTATACCTGGCTGATCTGTGGACTTGACAATGTGGTTAAGTTTGGACGCCGCTCTTATGTGGGGTTGTACCCCCTACTGACTGTAAGTATCTGCTTTCATTATTTTGCCAAACAAGATTCTTTTATGCCTAATGTGTAATATACTGACTTCTGTCTACCAATTCCAGTACTGGATCATGGAGCATATCACCAGAGGGCATAGCTTCGGTAGTCTTCGAGATGAACTCCTGCCCCTTCCCCGCTAGTGGGTCGAGCCAGACCATCGGGCTGCTGCTGGGGTCTATAGTTATGAGTTCTACTGGTATCTGCTGGACCTGGTAGAACTCGAGGATGTAAGTTTGCTTGCTTTCTTACGCTGTATCTTCATAATGCTTGCTTTGATTACTAATATATATTTGTCTTGCTTCAAAAAAGGTTCATCTGCGCCCATTCTCCAGATACGATGGCTTTGACTGGGCTCATCTGAACTCTAGCCGCATTCTTAGGGACAAGTAGGTGAAGTTTTATTGCATGAAAAAGTCGGCCTACTTCCTTCCGGGGCGAGTGCGACATCAATTCCTGAATGAATTCTGTATTCCTGCCCCTCCTCCTTCTGATATGGATCGCCCGGCTACGACTCGCTCAGTTGCTAGAAGCTGGCATGCAGCAACCATAGTTTCCTAGGACAGACATGTCCTTCGAGAAGTTAACTATACAGATTATCTGGCTTGGTACAGGCGTGTGGGGAAGCCGTATCTATTTGAGGAGGCAGTGCGGGATAGCCAACGCGGGATGTGGTATGCCTTCAACTGGGCCAAGGTACGTAATTATCATTTCTGCTTAATTTTGTTGATATATGAATTATAAGTCTGACATTTGTCATAATTCACAGGGCTTTGAGGAACAATTTGGCACCTTTTACGCTGACATCCGCCGGAAGAGGGTAAGATTTCTATTTTGCAGATTACCACTTTCAGCTTAAAGCACGCCTGACATATCTATCATTTTGCAGGAACTACGCTGGCGTAACATCATCCGGGTACGTTTCCCTTCCTGTTTCAGTTACTGCTACTGCTTATTTTCCTTTATAATTCTGACTGCTAACAGAAAACTTTGATATTGCAGCAAGATTTCCCAGCCCAGGAGGTGAATGTGGCCAGTAGCGGAGATTTTACCATGGAGGCATCTGAGGAGGACCGCTCGGACACTAAGATTACCCAGGCGGTCTGTGATTCTGCTCCCCGTTCCCAGGCTACTGCAGCTACTCAGTGGTCGCGTCGAATCACCCGTCGAGGCGCTCGACTCCTGGCAGAGTATTTCCAAAAGGCAGCATCTGACGAGGAAAATTCAGACGAGGAATAGCTTCTTTTGTATTTTGCAATTCGTTCTAATTTTGTAAGAACAATGGATAATTTGTAATCTTTTTGAAAATTTATAAAAAAGAATCCAGATTCCGTGATGTGCCCCTGTCGGGGGTTTTATATGTATGTTGTATGTAGGCTGACCGCGAACAATTACGGGACTGGGGCATTTCCTCCTCCCTTCAGAGTATAGCCAAGGTGGAGGTTAACTGGCATCTGCTGTGCGCTGTGGCTCGGTTTTGGAAACCGGCCTTGCACGTTTTCCGCTTTGGACAGGTAGAGATGACCTTGACATTGGAGGAAGTCAGACAGATCTGCGGCTTGTCATCATTCATGCGCCCTCCAGTCTTTACTTGCCATGACAGCTATGTTCATGTTGTGAGCCGACTCACGGGCGTGGCCAGAGATGTCTATAAGGAGAGACTTGTCTGCAAAGATGGACCTACAACCATGGTGCGCCTGGATTATTTCGATGAGATCATCAATGCCCGCTCATCTCTAGGCATCCTGTGGCTTTACAGCTTCGTACTGCGTTTCCTCGGGGAGCTCATATTTAGCCATGGCCAGATGACTGTGGCAATTGAGGTGGCAGAGATAACCTGGGCGATAGTGGCCCGCCAGATTGATTTGGTTCCTGTTCTTCTTGCTGAAACCTATATTGGTTTGGACCAGGCATTGAGGCACTCCCGTCATTTCCATGGATGCGGTGCTCTGGTGCAGGTAAGCAAGCTATTTTACACTTTATTTTGCTGTGCTTTTCTTAACCATAATTCCATTTTTGCTAGGTTTGGTTTGCTGCCCATATGGGAATGAAGATTCTTCGCCCTCGGTCATCTGCTTTCAAAGCCTATAGTCGTACCCACCATTCTAGGACACTCCCAAGGGTGCAAGAGCTATGCAACAGACTGCGGAATCTTGATGAGGACTCAGTGACATGGTGCATCATATCCTCGACGTTCAGGACCTTTACTACCTTTTTCAATGCCAGGGATATGCAGCTCGTGGTCCTTCTAGGATTTTCGGGAGGCGTGGAGTACCATCCCGTCTGGGTCCTCCGCCAGTTCGGCTTCTGCCAGGATTCTATTGAGCAAAGCCCCTATCCTGAACGGTACAAGAGGTATATAGTTGGCTCAAACGCAACAACTTCAGAATTGGCCCGCAAGACGCAGGCTGGCATCAAATCTTCTGATCTTGCCATCACTGAGGGTTCCGGCTGTATGGTGGAATATGAAGCCAAGATACGGAAGACATGGCCTCTGAGCGAGATTCCTCCTAGTGGCATCAGTTTCACAGGGGCTAGCAGTTCGAAAAAGCCCAAAATTGATTAGCAATATATGTATTGGTGATGGACCATAATAAGAATTTATGTCATTTCTGCATTGCTTGTAACTGTTTATGGATTCCAGAACTGCTTTTCAAAATTAAATAACTGGCATGCCTCAGGTCTCAGATTCTCCTAATTAAAGAAGCGACTAGCATGCCCCTAGTCGAATGCCTATTTTCCCATATCACGACCAACAAGGCAGTTGATATGCCCCTGGAAGAAATACGACCAAAATGCCTTGCAAAATAAATGCAAACATGCTTGACTAACAAATAAATGCTATGCAAAAAGTGCGAATGTAAAGACAAAGGGTCAATTGATATATTGGTGCCCTCAACGCCAAGGAATCCTGTTTTGCCTGCGGTAGGAGGTGACACTGTCCTTGACTCATGTGACACTAACCTAGGCACTTAGATTTTTTTTGTGGCTCTCCATCAGATTTATGGGCCTCATGCCAAATTCTTGGGGCCCTATATCTACTTTTTTAAGGATTCATTTTCTTTTCTCCCTCATAGGCATGCTAAACCTACCCTACTCCTGCTTGGAGGTAAAATACACTTAGGCTGAGGGGGTGGCTGCTATTTCCCTTGTGCTGAAGGGGTGGCTAGTCCCTTTGATTATGTGGGCTTAGTAAGTGCATGCTCCGACTCCTCTCCAAGCTATATGGTACTAGTAAGGTTGTTCACATGCCTCTCTCAGTGGAGCTTAGCTTCTATCTACTGCTTCTGTCTTCCTATTTTCTTTTATGCTCTATAGTCAGTATATTTTTCCTTAATGCTCACACTCTCTCTAGACCTAACATTTTCCCTTTCTTTGGAGATATAGGTCCCGTGGGGATTTGTTCATTTAGCCCATTTCTCTGAAATCTCTCTCTCACATCCTAAGCTTCTAGGGTAGTAGCACATGAAGAGGACTTGTCATGTCTTACGCAGGCAGGCTTCCGATTTTCCTCATCGGGCAATGATGATGCTATGCGGAAAGACCAAAGGTGCAAGAGATTATTCATGTTGTGCTAGAATGCAATATAATCAAATATGAGAATGCATGGCTCATGGTGCAAGGCGTTAGGATTGACTAAGAGTCACTGATAGTACTTCTTTAAGTAGGAGGCATTGACAGGCTCTGACTACTCTGTATGGTCCATGCCTTCAAGAATGACTGCACCCCTTGATAGGGCCTCCTTAACCACAAAGGGTTCTGCGCCAATTGGGCCTAAATTTTCCCCGTGCATCGGGCAAATGAATGGCACGTAGAATCAAGTCTCCTGGTTCAAAGCTTCTAGGACGGACTTTCTTTTGATATGCCTGGGCCATTCTCTTCTGGAAGCATTGGGCATGATGCAAAGCTTGCAGTCTGTGCTCATCGATTAGATCCAACTGAACATTATGGTCCTGTACCCATTCAGCCTCTTCTAATTCTTCCTCTTTCAAGATTCTTAGTGATGGAATCTCGACTTCAAAGGGAAGGACCGCCTCCATGCCATACACGTGGAGTTCCCGGGCGCCTTGGTCCCTCGCCACTTGTAAGCCTAAAATACAGGCCTCATATTCGGCTTCATTATTGGTGCATTCAAATGTCAACTTCCTTGCAAAGGGAATAAGATATCCTTGTGGTGTGGCTAGAACTACACCAATGCCTCTTCCTCACTTATTGATTGCACCATCGAAGTACAGACACGATTGACGCTCATTCTGAGGCCCTTCCAGCTCCTCCTCACCCATTGCAAACAAAATATCTTCATCTGGGAACTGGGTCTGCAAAGGCTGATATTCTGGCAAAGGTAAGTCGGCCAAATGATCTGCCATGGCTTGTCCCTTCATGGATTTTTGTGTGACAAAGGTGATATCGTATTGGGACAATATCAACTGCCATTTAACACATTTGCCCATCAATGCTGGCTTTTGGAACAGATACTTGATAGGGTCATGCCGACATAGCAACAAAACTGGATATGCCATCATATAATGCCTGAGGCTTGTGTGGCCCATACCATGGATAGGCACACTTTCTCTATTGGGCTGTATTTAACCTCGCAGTCAATGAACTTTTTGCTGAGGTAGTAGATAACTTTCTCCTTACGCCCGGATTCATCGTGCTACCCTAGAACTGCGCCCATGGAATACTGTGTTGTGGAGAGATATAGTAGCAAAGGGCGTCCTGGCGTAAGGGGAACTAAAACTGAAGGCTTCACAAGGAGCTGCTTGATTTTATCAAAGGCCGCCTGACATCCATCATTCCAGCAAGTATGAGTGCTCTTCCTTAGCAGCTTGAATATGGGTTCACATATAGGCGTAAGCTGTGCGATGAACCTGCTGATATATTGTAGCCTGCCTAATAAACCACGAATTTCTTTCTCAGTGGTTGGGGGAGGCATATCAATAATAGCCCTGGCTTTATGAGGGTCCACTTCAATTCCCCTCTGACTGATGATGTAACCCAGTAATTTTCCATAGGATACGCCAAATACACATTTGTTGGGGTTCAAGCGGAGCTTATACTTTCGCAGGCGCTCAAATAATCTTCTTAAACATGTGAGATGGTCCTCGGGCTCTTTGGATTTAGCAATCATGTCATCCACGTATACTTCAACCTATTGATGCATAAGATCGTGGAATAAAGCTGTCATAGCCCTCTGGTATGTTGCACCTGCGTTCTTCAATCCGAATGGCATCACTCTGTAACAAAAGACTCCCCATGGAGTGATGAAAGATGTCTTCTCCATATCTTCTTCAGCCATTTTGATCTGGTTGTATCCGGAAAACCCGTCCATAAAAGACATCTTATGCCCTACAGTGCTGTCTACCATAATATCGATGTGGGGGAGCGGGAAATCATCTTTGGGCCTCACTTTGTTGAGATCTCGATAATCAATGCACATGAGAACCCGTCCATCCTTTTTCGGCACTGAGACCACATTGGCGAGCCATTCAGGATATAGCACAACTTTGAGGAAGTTGACTTTATGCTGTTTCATAATCTCTTCTTTAAGCTTTAAAACCCACTGGGGTCACTATCTACGGAGCTTCTGCTTGACTGGCTTTGAATTGGCTATAAGCGGCAATGTATGAACTACCACTTCAATGTCTAATCCCACCATGTCGTCATAACTCCATGCAAAGACATCTACATATTCTTTCAGAAAAGCCATAAATTCTGCCTTTGCTTGTGGTGATAAGTTGGCACTGATGTGTGTTCCTCTTATTTTTTCTGCCGTGCCGATGTTGATAAGCTTTGTTTCCTCTTCTACATGAAGATTTGGGCCTTCTGGATCATCATCATAGAATGGAATCTGTGATGGCTCATTCTCATTACCTGCTCCCTGAACTTCATCCTCCTCTTCATAGGCGATTAGTTCTGACAGGATTTTCCTTTCAAATGCCGGATCTGTTATGTCAACTAAGAAGACTTCTTCTGATTCTGTGCCCTGATGGCATTTAAGGACTGTCACAGTGACCTTTGTGTTTCTATGCCGACATTGTGTTACTTCTTCAGCTTCCCTGTCTGGATGATCTGAGGAGCTAAGAGTCCCTGCCTCTGATGTGGATGCCTCTTTATTCTTGGTTTTGGATTTTTTGGTTTTTTTGGTGTTTTCATTTCCCTTGTTAACTGTACAAAATTCTGCTTACTGACGGTTGCTTTGCTGTAAACTGGTGAGGCCGCCACTGCCTGTACTACTTGTGCTTACTTCAAGGTTTTGATCCTCACCCTCCAGGTGAGGCTTATATTTCCAATACCAACTAGACCCGCCTCTCGGCTGACAGGAGATTAACTCCAATGGTCTAGTATCCATTTCATCTGTTTCTCGCAGGACCATAATTGAAACCTGGTCCTGGGGTGGTACTAGTGCTTCTGCTGGTGGTGCTGTAGCAACTGCTTTGCCCTTCCTCCTACGGTCATGCTCTGCTATATCTTCTGCAAGCACGTCTAGCTGCTCCTGAAATAAGAGGTCCAGATCCCGGATGTCATCATCTGAATCTGCTTCCTGGACCACAATTTGGGCTACCGACTGCTCTGTCTGCATGACTCCCTATTCTATTCCCTGCTGCTTTGGCTGGCTGTTGTCTGGATACGAATCCTCTAAGCAGAACCAAGCTGATGATGCTGACACTGCATATGAACTGTGGTTCGGATCCATAATAATCGTGCTGATAAAGTTGGATAAATCTCGTGGAATAATCATCTTGGAAGACTTATCATGGCGTTGTGATCTCTTCCTTTGGCAGCATCGTTCATAACCTAAACCGTCTCGCTCGACCCATTCTTCTGCCTCGATAGGCTCGGCGATTCCTTGGCCATAAAGCCCCAGAGGCGATCCTTTCTCGTATCCCCATTTGCGACACAGGTTGTCGACCATCAAACGGGGGTTGCCAGAAGTGGCCAAATGGCCGACAAGCTCTGAGGGTGGAATAAAATTAACCGGCTCAAACCAGTTAACCCGATAGAGGACATCGGAGGGTTTAGGCTCGAAGTGAATGGTCTAAGGAGCTAGAGCAGAGATAGATTCAACCTTCTCCATATCTTTTGCCAGGACAACAACCACATTGTCATCCCAGCAAAACTTAATCATCCGATGGAGGGTTGAAGGAATGATTTGATGCTTGTGAAGCCAAGGGCGTCCAAGCAACAGATTGAAGGAGGGTTCGATATCTACGACGTAGAACTCCACGTTGAAGCGAGCAGGGCCTATAGTCAGGGGAATGATCAGGACTCCAAGCGCATCATGATGCGTATTATCAAAAGTCGTCATCCCTTTCACAGCTGGTATAATGTCCTCGGGCTTGAATCCGATTGCACTTGCCGTGCGCAAGGGGCAGACATTAAGGCCTGCACCATTATCCACCAGTGTGAGGGGGATGCAGAAGCTTTGATACTGCGCAGTGATGAACAAGGGAGAGTTACGATTGGTGCCAGAGGGAGGTAACTCTAAGCTAGAGAAGGAGATAACTTGAGGTGCCGCAATCATTCCTACCATGTTTTCTAGGGTAGCAGGCTCTATGGTTTGGGATACACGGGCTGCTTAAAAAACCCTAAGGAAAGCATCTCTATGCTCGGCCAATGTATGGATTAGGTCCCAAATGGAAATGTCGATTTTGACCTTCTTAAGCTGGGCAATGATGTCAGCTGAAGGTTGGCTGCTAGTGGTAGGATAGGACGGTGCTACTCTAGGCATAGGTGGTTGAAGAGAATGTGCTTGGAGTTGGGCAGGGGGTGCTGCTACAGGCGCTGATGACCTAGATGGCTGGGCTTGTAACTGGTTAGGGGTTAAAGTTAAGGGGTTAGGCCTTGCTACTGGGGGTTTGCATACTCTACCCGATCGTGTCACCTCTGCACACATTCCTGTGGCATAATTGTAAGGAACACGATGCATGTCGTGGGTGAGAGTAACAACAACCGGGGGACGGGCTGCTATTTGTACAAGTGCGGTTGAAGGATATAGGCGGGTAGGAGTATGAACTTGAGGATGTAGGGAGTACTGGTGAGGGTACCGGTGGGCCTGAGGGTGTGCTGGCTGTCTTGGCCTAGATTAGGGCCAAGCGGATAAATAGACTGGAGTTGGAGGCTGGGGATATACTACAGGCGGCACCTCAGAGTATTCCGGCTCGACGACAGGACGAATCATATAAACAGATTCCTCGAAGTTATCGAGGAAAGAACGATACAACTGGTGGGGAAAGGAGACGACTCATGATGAATCAAGTCAGCTGGGCAGATAGGAGAAGAGACAGACTCAGAAGGAGAAGGAAAAAGAGAAACAAAATTGACTCCCGAGGAACTTGGCGCTCCTGAAGAAGGATGTTGTGGCAAGGGTTGACTAACTATGCTGGGATATGCTAGCTGTGCTGGAGTGGCTACTGGGGTGTGTGTTGGACCGGCTGCCTGGGTATTAATCACTATGACCTTCTGGTCAATCAAATCCTGGACAGCGTCCCTGAGGGTCAAGCAATTGTCCGTCGTGTGGCCAGCCACCCGATGGAAATTACAGAACGCATTGGCATTGTACCAGGCTGGCAGTGGATTAGGCGGAGGGCACACCTCAGGCAGCCTCAGTAAGGATGCGACTTTAGGGAATACCATGCTCAGAGGCTCCACTAAAGGGGTATAGTGGCGCCTGTCACGGCGTTGTCGCTTCGACTGTGGATGTGCCAATGGTGGGCGCGTCCTAGCCGGTGGGTTAGGATATACTGGTGTGGCAGTGGGGGTGATGTGTGATGCATGTTGTGCTCTAGGTGTAGGCGTGGGTGCATAAACTACTTGGCGTTA
>JAMKQA010003144.1:0-14171 GCA_024699735.1 Posidonia australis
ATTATCTTTCTTCTCAATTTCTTTACACTGAGATCCATGATCCATGCATTTGCACTTGAATACGTAATAAACATGTTTCTTTACATATTCATCACTTGTATATGTCTTGTCAAGCTTATCATTTCATACATGCTATTTAGGATCTTGTATAAGCATTTCTGCAATAAGCCCAATGTCCAATTTCGCTTTTTAATCGAATAAAAAGAAAATGATTTTCTATTCATTTTCATCTCATCATATTGCTGTTTTTATCATTTTGCATAACGGGCTTAATAAACAGAAGTTACCTCTCTGAATCTGAACCAGAATTCTGAATCAGACTGCAGTCTGATTTAGATTTTCTGGGGAGCACCATTCTGGAGCACCTATATGGCGCACCAAATCAGAGCACCGCTCTGGCGCACCATTCTGGTGCACCAGATTGGTCAGAGAATAGATCACCCTATTTCGCATCCCCATCTGCATATTTTCTCGAATAGTTTTGAGTCTGATTCTTTCAGTGGCGATTCCTTGGTATTTCATGATTGTGCATACATGGTTTCAACTTCAAACAATGTTGTTTTCTAAGTCGTTTTACCCTTTGGATTTTCAGTCCATGGTTCAAAATCTGGTAGGCTGATTGCACTTAGCTCCACTGTGGAGATTCTATTCATCAGCCCATGATCCAGTAACATGGCTGAACCTTGTTGTTTACATTCAGCATAAGTAGGATGTGACCTTGTGTGAGGCTATTAGCCCTTGAGCACAAGATCCATAGATCTTCTCACACTTGCATTTCTTTCATTCTTAAAAGATATTTTCCATTCTTACAAGGACTTTACATTGCATAACTTTCTGGATGCATTTATATGACATTGCATTGCATGGCTTTCTGATATTTTCCTTTGCACATCTTTTTGGCCCACAGAGGAGTACATAGGTGGTGCACCAGACTGAAGCACCAGTCTGGCGCACCTAACAGGCGCATCAGCCTATTTTCAGTAGCACACAGCTGGGTTTTCACATGGTTTTTAACATGATTTCTTGCTTCGATTTGCTTTTTAGTTTTCTCTGGCTTTCTTCCTTGATATATCCAGGAAGACCCTTTTCTGTTTTTAGCCATTTCTATGCATGTTAGATCATACATTGCATGTAGTAAAGCCAGGATGAAAAATCGCTCGAAATACTTAGATTTTTGATCTTATTTATGCAATATTTTTGCATCAACGTTTGACCCATTATATGAGCGATACTTCTGAGCATTAGGACACACCCTGCACCCCATGCACCTTAATTTTAGCATAAGACACCAATCACTTAGCATGGCATGGCATATCGCCCTCGGGCGTACAGTAAAGGCTGAAAAGTCGACATTTCATAAGCAAATGAGAAACCTATAGAAGACCGATTTATCGGGCGCACGATGGTGCCAAATACCTTCCTTGTGCGTAACATGGATCCTTACCTATTTTTGGTTTACCAAGACCTTTTCCATTGGTTTTTTATATGCATGATTTGAATGATTCTTTTATGGTTTTCCGTGTCTTCCATTTTAATAGACTAGGTGGCGACTCCTGCATTTTTATTTTATTTTTTGCCGTGACTTTGCCGTCCCTTGCGTATTTGGCCTTTCGCACCAAGCTCGAGGCTATTGTCGGCATGGTTACAGCCGGTAAGTCCGAAACTTACCATTCCCCCTTTTGGTCGGTAAGTCCGAAACTTACCATTCTCCCTCTTGGCGGGTAAGTTTTGAAACTTACCATTCTCCCTCATGACCGGTAAGTTCGAAACTTACCATTCTCCCTCTTGGCTGGTAAGTCCGAAACTTACTATTCTCCCTCTTGGTCAGTAAGTCCGAAACTTACCATTCTCCCTTTTAGCTGATAAGTCCGAAACTTACTATTCTCCCTTTTGGCTGGTATGTCCGAAACTTACCATTCTCCCTTTTGGTCGGTAAGTCCGAAAATTACCATTCTCCCTTCTGGTCGGTAAGTTTGAAACTTACCATTCTCCCTTTTGGTCAGTAAGTCCGAAACTTACCATTCTCTCTTTTGGTCGGTAAGTCCAAAACTTACCAATCTCTCTTTTGGTCGGTAAGTCTGAAACTTACCATTCTCCCTTCTGGCTGGTAAGTCTGAAACTTACCAATTATTCCCTTTTTGGTCGGTAGGTCCGAAACCTACCTTGCCCCATTTGGTCCTTACTAAAAGAGCTTGGTATCAATGGTGCTCCCTTTGTTTTGAGTTCCACTCTGAATGGATGGAATCAAAGCAAATTGTCTTCCTCCTTCCTTTTGGCTGGTATCCCGAACTACCCGGGCAATCCCTGTGATGCTCGATGGATTTCCCACTCTCCTTGTTCCATCCCTCCTTTGGGGCTGGTAGCCCGAACTACCCGGATGACTTCCGTTACCCGTCAGTTTTCGGTTGGCAAGCACCGTGAGTCTTGTCTAGCGCTTTTTCGACAAGTGTGATAACCTGTCATGTCTTCTAGGAGCTGGTTGGTCGTCAACTTGTCAGCTTGTCATTTCTATTGGTTTCTCTGATTGGCTTCGGCTATGGCAACAGGACCTCTGGTGAGTTCACTGACTAATGGTTGGTTGCCGGTAACTAACTCTTTTTTGCGGCTTCAGGTGGGGTGTCTTTGTTAACCATGAGTATCGGTCTCTGTCGTACTCGTCCTCCGACCTCGCTTAGGGAGGGACAACTGTAGACACCCTAATTTTGCAAGTCTGCAGGTTGGAATTGTGGTCATTGGGCCTTTAATCATAAATGATCCCAAAGCCCAAGAACACCAAAGCCTATAAAGGCCCATTAAGCCCACCAAGGTCCATTAAGCCCACCAAAGCCCATGAAAGCCCACCAAGGCCCATTAAGTCCATGAAGGCCCATTAAGCCCACCAAAGCCCATGAAAGTCCACCAAGGACCATTAAGTCCATGAAGGCCCGTTAAGCCCACCAAAGCCAATCAAATCCACCAAGGCCCATTAAGCCCACTTAGGCCCATGAATCAACCCATCATTCAACCCATTCCTTCTTCTTCTTCTTCCAAGCTAACCAGGCCATGCTACCATGATGGAACCCATCATTTCACTCTGTTTTCATCCCATCCAGCCATCTCACCAAGTAGTCCAGTAGCAACCATCGAGCCCTCCACGAATTGGGGTTGCCGGATGCTTCACCACGAGCTCGGATGGCCGTTGGTCACTGTCGGCACGCGGCAGGCAAGATGGAGGTGCGTGGGGGACAGCCGTGGTGTTGGTTTGTTACGGGATGTCGGTTTCTGTTGCAATTTGTTACAGCGTCGTTATGGGTTGTTGGGTTCACCTATAAAAGGAGCAGAAACAGAGAAGAAACGGAGGGAAGGGAGAAAAAAAGGGGAGAAAACAGAGAGAACAGAGCGAGAGAGAAAGGGAGGAGGTAGAGAGAATTCCAAGAGGAGAGAGGAGGTTCGTGGAGGTGAGTTTTCAACCTCTTCCGGTGAGCTATAGCCCGTTACCAGGTACGCTCTCTACCAGACTTCGTTTCATTTCAATTCCAGCTTCCTAGGTCTCCCTCTACATCCTCTGGTCGATTCCAACAAGTCCAGAGGTTTCCACTGGTAGGAATCAGCCCCTAGGCCTCGCCGGAGTTGTTTTCCGGTGGCCTAGGTGGGGGGGGCTGGTCCAGGGCTTGTCCCTGGACCTAGTAGCATAAGTCTTCCTCTCCTGCCCTCCCTCTTGCTTCTTCACCCGTCGAAATGCCATTTCACTGCCTCTCGGAGCCTCCACCAGAAGATCACCAGAGTTGCACTGTGTCGCCGTTGCCGGAGAAGAAGACTGTCCACCGCAACTGAACACGAGCCTCCAGCCCCGTCGCGCTTCTCTGAGCCTCCAGAAGCACTCCACAGAATCCCCCCAAGCACACTGGGGCCATCAAACCACTTCTCGAGCCTTGGATCACTCCCCCAACCTCGGTCGCCGGAGGAGACGACGACAACGGTTGACGGAGCCTGCATTGCGCAATCCTCCACCGTTTTGGCCCCTGATGGAAGGGGAATGCTCCTCTCGATGCCCCGCAGCCACCTGGACCTCTGGATCGCCGTGCCACAACCTTCGGAGCTCCTTTCTTCTCCGACACCATCGTCGAAGTTGTGTCGATGGTGAGGGAGGTGGGAGGCCCTCTCCAGTCGTCAAATCTCCGATCCAGGCCGTTGGATCTCTTCCCTTCCTTCTCTTCTTGCTTCTCACGGGATCTGATCTTAGATTAGGCCATGGGAATGCCTCCAACAACTCCTCTGACGGTCGTCGACGGCGGAGTTCCGTCGTTGGCAGCCGTCAATCCTTTTTTCTCTTTTTAAAATAAAAACAATTTTCTTTTGATAAAACTTCTATAACTTTTGTGATCTTTCATTTAGGTCCTTTTTTCATTGCAAATAGGTCCTTTCTCTTACATTTAGGTCCTTGCACATTTTTCTTAAATCGTTTGAATAAAGTTTTAACTGAAAATATTGCATTGTCTCCCCTGAGCATCTCTAATAAAGTTTTCCAGGCTTGCAAATAGTATTTAAGCCCTTGATCTTCATTAAAATCATTCTAAATGCATATTTCTCTGGTTAAATTGCATTTTAGCCCTTGAAATTTCTTGAAAATAATTCTAAATGCATAGTTCTTTGGTTAAATTGCATTTTAGCCCCTGAACTTTTCTAAAACTCTTCTGAATGCATGTTTCTCTGGTTTAATTGCATTTTAACCCCTAGGAACCTTCAATTTAACTAAAAATGCACAGATTTGCACATTTGACCCTAGATTTCTTCAAAACTACATGAAATGCGTCCTTCTATCTATTTTTGATGATTTGGCTTCAAAATTTCAGTTTTCATATAGAATTTGGGTTTTTTGCACAAAGGCCCCTGGAATTTTCATTTTCACACTCTTGCATGCATTTCTCACATTTTGTTGCACTTTTTCATGCATGTTTTCTCGTGATTTCTTCCTTACATTGTGAATGCATTCTTGGCTCACTTCAAGCTTGGTTTTCTCATCGTTTCCCAGATTTTTTCCGATTCCCCCGTCTTTTGACTTGATTTTGCTTTCCATCGCCCAAGGGTGTACATTAAAAGGTTCGACAATGCCGACATGGTCTCGAGAAGAGGATTATTTCCCAATTTGATTTTCTCAAATTTCTTCAAGTTTCTGTTGATTTGCGTGACGTTTTCTGAGAATTTCTCGATTTTCATGATTTCCCTCATCGCCCACAGGCTTACAGTAAAGCGGCATTCTCAATGCCTACATTTGACCCTTGGATTAACTTTTTTCCTTCTATTTCGTTTCTTCTCTTTGATTTGGAATGTTTTCAGTCATCTTTAGCATGAGCACTCAGAATAGGCAAACACACACCATTAGACCATGTGACAAGTAGGAAATTTAGAAAAACCAAGTTTCTCGGGCGCATAGGGGTGCCTAACCTCTTCTCCATGCGTAACCAGAATCCTTACCCTTTCTCTGACCCGCATTCATTTGTGCATTATATCCATTAGGCAAGGAGCACACATGTTTTTTGCATCTTGTTTGCTTTTTGGTTTTCTTGTGTGTTTGGTTTTCCTAGTCTTTCCATTAAAAGACTAGGTGACAACTCCTTTCCTTATCCTTTCTTATTTTCCCTTGGTGTTTCCGAGTCTAATCTTCTTCTCCGGATTCACCATTTTCGTCGTGACCGTATCGGGACTCCTCGAGTGCTTCCACACACCCGGTATAGGAGAGTCGCGCAAGGTTCCACCGACATGGTCACAGATCCTATATGTAATCGATACTATATTTTGTTATGATTATGATTATGATTATGATTATGGTTATGATATGTTGATGTTAGGATCTTTTCTTGTGGTTGACTAGATGGCTCGAGTCTTTTTTAACTCAGGAAGTTCATTTTCCTTCATTTTTGAGTCATTTGCTGCTGAGACCAGGACCAGACTAGCTAGGTTAGCATTCCATCTGTATATGGTAACTCTGCTAGGAGAACATAGTCTAGTGTGGAAATATTTGAAACTAGTGGATATTCAGTTGGGAGATTGGAATTTTCAGGCCAGTTTGATTTTGATGGGCATGTAGGAATATGATTCCATCCTAAGGATGGATTGGTTGGCATAGCATGCAACTGTCATTGATTGTGCTAAAAGAAGAGTTTTGGCAGAGTGTCCAGGCCAAAGCTGGTGTATTGTGCAAGGGATTAGACTTAGTGAGCCTAGGAAGGTGATTTCAGTCATGAAGGCCTATCACCAGTTGGAAAAGGGTTGTGTGGGCTATTTGGCTTGTGTGACAGTGTCCTCTTCACCTATGTTTGGGGTACAAGATCTTCCAATTGTCAGTGAGTACCCAAGATGTCTTTCTAGAGGAACTTTTAGAGATGCCACTACATCTAGAGATGGAGTTCATGATTGATTTGGTGCCAGGATCAGGACTTATTTCGAAGGCTTCATATAGGATGGCACCTGCTAGGCTGAGAGAGTTCTGAAGTCAACTGCAAGAGTTGTTGGACACGGGATTCACTTGTCCCAGTGTTTTACCTTGGGGAGCATTGGTATTATTTGTCAATAAGAAGGACGGTTCACTTTGGTTGTGTATTGACTACCGAATGTTGAATCAGATCACCGTCAAGAACAAGTATCCATTACTCAGGATTGATGATCTGTTTGATCAGTTGCAGGGAGCCTCAGAGTTTTGTAATATTGATTTGAGGTCTGGATATCACCAACTTAGGATTCGGGAATTAGATGTGCAGAAGATAGCTTTCCGGACGCGGTATGGCCATTATGAGGTCTTGGTTATGTCATTTGGACTGAATAATGCACCGGTAACTTTCATGGACCTGATGAACAGAGTGTTCAGACCTTACTTGGATTAGTTTGTGGTATTTTTGTTGATGTTGTGCTGATATATTCATCGGAAATTCAGACCCATCAAAGGCATCTAAGAACCGTACTGGAGACTTTGAGACAGTATCAGCTTTATGCTAAGTTCTCCAAGTGTGAGTTTTGGCTAAATGAGGTGTCTTTCCTTGGTCACATGATATCATGAAAAGGTATCAAGGTAGATCCAGCCAAGGTAGAGGCAGTTAGCACCTGGGCTAGATTGAAGACTATGACAGAAATCAGGAGTTTTCACGATTTTGCAAGATATTATCGGAGTTTTATTCAGGATTTCTCCAAGATTATTGCACCTCTGACCAGACTGACCAAAAAGGAAGTGCACTTTGCCTAGGATTGGTAGTGCGAGGAGAGCTTCAATGAGATAAAGACTCGCCTGGTTACAACCCCAGTTCTGACCCTACCATCAGGGAGTGACAGTTTCACAGTCTACAGTGACACTTGTGGGACCAATTTGGGATGTGTTTTGATGTAGCATGGTAGGGTGGTGATGGACACCTGATGCCAGCTCAAGGATCATGAGAAGAATTATCCCACTCATGATTTAGAGATGGCTGTTGTTGTTTTTGCCTTGAAGATTTGGAGGCATTATCTTTATGGCGAACAGTTTGAGGTGTTTACATATCACAAAAGCTTGAAGTACATCTTCACATAGAAGGATCTGAACCTGAGATAGAAGTGCTGGGTGGAGTATATCAAGGATTTTGACTTCAGTTTGTCGTACGACCTAGGGAAAGCAAATGTGGTTGCTGATGTTTTGAGCCGACGCACTCATGTCATGACCAGCTTGATGATCAGAGAATGAAAATCACTAGAGGGCTTAGTGGAGTGCAAACTTCGGAGACAGTCTCAAGGAGCTACCAGAGTTTTGTTAGCCATTTTGTCTATTCGTCCTAGAATGGTGGAGGCCATTGTGACTACTCAGCAATTGGATTCTTTTATGCTAGAGATCTGGAGAAAGCTAGAAGCTGGCGATGCACCTCACTTCTCACTTGGAGTAGATGGTGGGTTGAGGTACGACCTAAGGTTGCATGTACCTTGAGTGGATAAAATCAAGAATAGTTTGCTTAATGAAGCCTATCGCTCTAGATACATTATTCATTCAGGAAGCACCAAGATGTTTAAAGACCTAAAAAGAAATTTCTAGTGGCCTAGAATGAAGAGGGAAATTGCTGAGTATGTGGTCAAGTGTACAATCAGCCAGATAGTGAAGATTGAGCACAAAAAGCCCGAAGGAACTGCAACCTTTGGACATCTCAATGTAAAAATGGGAACATGTGTCGATGGATTTTGTCACTGGATTGCTTAGGACTAGAAGGAAGAATGATATGATCTAGGTAATTGTGGATTGCCAGACAAAATCGACACACTTCTTGCTTATGAGGGTGAATCTTCCACTAACACAACTGAC
Organism: Posidonia australis; assembly: GCA_024699735.1. Classification (NCBI taxonomy): domain Eukaryota; kingdom Viridiplantae; phylum Streptophyta; class Magnoliopsida; order Alismatales; family Posidoniaceae; genus Posidonia; species Posidonia australis. Next base: position 8,294 of record JAMKQA010003144.1, read on the forward strand.
AGAGTTGTATGTGTTAGAAATATATTTGTAAATTAAATGAAGTATCTAAATCGACATACCGAAGGAAAATCGGTATACCGATACAGCAAAAATCGACATACAAAACGGTACTCCGAGATTAAAGATGAAGAATCTACAAATGGCATACCGGATAAAAACGGCATACCGAAGCAGGAATAATAGGCACAAGCAACAGAACTCCGAAAAATGCTGTGAAGACAAACTGAAGATAAAATGGCATACCGGGTTAAAACGGTATACCGTTTCAGGAGAATTCGGCATACCGAATTGCCCTAGAGTTGCTAATTGAAGATTGGTTTGGCATTCTGATGATCAAAATGGCATACCAATTATATAGCCGTTTATGACCGTTTTCTAGCCGTTAGACACACTCTTTGACGATTCCTCGGCTATAAATAGGACCTCGATGTGCCTTGATAGAATCATCACATTGAGATACTTGTAACTCTTTATTTCTCTGCTCAAAATTCTGTCCTACTTTCTCCTCACAAGCAAGATTGTAATTCAAGTGTGAAAGTGCTCTGTGAGAGGGAAGTCATTGATTGTAAAGCTATAAGGAGAGGCTTTAGCTTCTTGGGAACGAGAAGTGGAAGGAGGTAGGATTGCATTGGTGGGATTGCGAACACAAGTAAGTGTTGCTTTATTTTACATATAAAGGGAAAATCTCAAGAGGGTCTTGAGGAGTGGACTAGGCCGGGGTTTGACCGAACCACTATAAATAACTTGTGTATTCATTGTCTCTCATCTCTTTCATGTGCATGAATTAGTGTTAACATCAAACTTGTATGATTTTGCTATAGTTTCTTATTTATTTTGTGACATACTTCATATTGTCAAACTTATACCTAAAATTGGGAAATTTGATATTAAAAAATTAATATTCTCTATTCACCCCCCTCTGGAGAAGTCACTCGATCCAACAGTATGTAGCTGATATCGTTCGGCTACATGGTGTCTTGGTGTCTATAGTGTCTGACAGAGACACGAGGTTTACTTCAAGGTTTTAAGGAGCGTTGTAGGAGACTTTTGGTATAATGTTGAACTTCAGTATTGCCTTCTATCCTCAGACACATGGTCAGACAGAGCAGACCATTCAGACATTCAAGGACATGCTGCAGGCCTGTACCCTAGACTTTGGTAGTAGTTGGGAGAATCATTTGCCTCTGATAGAGTTTGCATATAATAATAGCTACATGCCAGTATTGGGATGGCACCTTTTGAGACGCTGCATGGGAGACCCTACAGGACCCCCACTTGTTGGAGTGAAATGGGTGAGAGACAACTTGTGGGTCCTGTGATTGTACAGTAGTATGAGGATAAGGTGGACCTGATCAGGAAGAGATTGCTGGCTACTTAAAGTCGGTTGTCAGATCGAAGGAGAAGGCCTTTGGAATTTGAGGTGGGAGACTTCGTTTTCTTAAAGGTGTCACTGACCAAGGGTGTTGTGAGGTTCGGTAAGTGAGGCAAGCCGAGTCCTTGTTATATTGGACCGTACTAGATTACCAAGAGTGTTAAAGATATTTAGCGAGCACTTAGCGAGCAATTTGCGAGGGAATGTCCTCGCTATATACTCACAATTTCGTCGCTAAAACTAGAACGATGATACAATCTCATTATATTTAGCGAGCATTTACCGAGGAGTTATGAGGATAGAGCGAGGACATTACGAGAAAATATTTCCTCGTAATGTCCTCGCTAAATTTACACGAGCACATTGCGAGGATATATTCTCGTAGTATTGATTTAACGAGTTACATAGATACAAGGATAATTATTTCTCGCGACGTCCTTGTTAAACTATGTAACAAGGATTTTGTGAAGAATTCGTGAGGACTTAGCGAGGAATATTGTCCTCGCTAAATGTAGATTTTCTTGTAGTGGTTGGTGAGGTGGCTTACGGGTTGGACCTGCCTCCAGAGTTGGCTAGTGTGCATAGTGTCCTTCATGTGTCCATGTTGAGGAAGCACTTGGCTGACGCATCCTAGGTGATACCAGTGTAGCCAGAGGAGCTTTAGGAGGATCTGTCCTTGGTAGAGTACGTAGTACAGATTCTAGATTAGAAAGAGCAAGTCCTCAGGAATAAGGTCATTCCATTGGTATTGGTTCAGTGGTAGCACTATGAATCAGAAGAGGCTACCTAGGAGCGTGAGGTAGACATCCAGATGCGATACTCCCATTTGTTTTATTAGAGGTGAATTTCGAGGATGAAATTCTTTTTAAAGGGATAGAATGTAACATCTGTGCCTGATTATCTAGATTTGTGTAAACTACGAACAATTGTAATATTTGTGTAAATGGTTTATTAATGGATAGTCATTGTTTTCTGGTCCAATGTGTGTGTTTTTTTCTCTCTTTCTGTGTGGTTGAGTTGGCTTGGTTTCCTTAGTTGAGTGCCTTTTTGGCTTGTTGTGGATCCTATGTGTGCATGGAATCTTGGTTGGCTTCTGGTCAAACCATGCATAGTGACTCTCCCACGAGCCTTCTTTCTTGTCCTTCTTCTTTTCTTTGCTTCTGCGCTCATAAGCCTACATTGCTTGTCTTGTCTCCTCCATGCCAGTAGAGGAAAGTTGCTGGTGGCTTGCGGGATTCGAGGATGGCAAAGGAGGAAGAGGAGATAAAGAGAGCGGAAGCCATGACAACTAAGGACAAGTGCAAAGAGGAGGAGAGGGAAACTAGAGGAGACTGTGAGACAAGAGAGAGAAGTGAGGGTGAGAAGAGAGTGCAAGGTGCCAGAACTTCACTAGGGGATCGGGAAACTTGAAGGGCGTCGGAGGGAGGGGAAAGCTCACCAGTGAGGTGCATGGCTCACCGGAGAAGGTACGCGTCCTTCCCCCTCCTTATTTATGTGTTAGGTGAAAATGTGTAGAAATCACGATAATAAGGATTAAATCATGACAAAAATTGTGGAATTGGTGTGGATGAGTAGAGTTGCATGCCTAAGAGTGATTTATGCCATGTTCACAAATTTTGGTGAATTATAGTGGATTTCTGGAGATTATATGTGGAATATGTTACAATGTTAATTATTGCACTCTCTGTAGTTTTGATTTTATTACAAGAGCTATGATGTGTGGTTTTGAATGAAATTTGTCCCAAATGGTAGTAGACTTAGAGTCCTACATTTGGTGCTTTTTGTGTGATTTGTGGATCACTAGAGAGGGGTCCACCAGAGGTCCCAATTTCGACAAACGAGTGAGCTAGGGCTTGAGGGTAGTTTTATGAAATCGTAGAATTTGGTATACCATTTTGGTTCAGTATGCTGAATTTTTGTCGGTATTAGCCCCTGGTCGCTGTTTTGGTCGACCAAAAGGCTTCGGTCCACCAGATCAGGGGATTTCGATCAACCGAAATGTTTCAGTCTACCGGGTTAGGGAATTTTGGATGACCGTTTTGAAATTCGATCGACGTTCTGGGTTTCTGACCTAGGTTTGGTCTACCGTTTTGGTTCAGCATGCCGAACTAGAGCCTAGAGCTCTAATGATGAGATTTTGATTAATGATGATTATGAATGGATTTTTATGTGATTTTGTCTTTTGATTAAGAGTATTCCTCAGCTGAGATTTTGGATCATGGGAGATGATTTCCATGATAAAGAATGAATGATTTGAGGTGTTTTTGGGCATGAGTCTCATGTTTATGAATGTGAATGGTTTTAAATGAATTATGGCAAGTGGAATTTGATGGAATCGCCTTGTGAGTGTGAGGATGGTTTTTGGAACGTGGTTTCCTATAATGAAAAGATTTGAAACTGGTTTTGAAAAGAAAACCACATGTTTTGAAAAATGGATTTGATGTTTGTGTCGGATCCATGTGGGTTTGGTGTCGATAATTTGGTAGGGGTATGAGATTCCAATGGAACCAGTTGTCAGATATGACTGTGGATGCCGAGGCTTGAGGCCATGTGGGTTTGTGTAACCATGCCGACGGGGGTGGCCACAAATGGGTGATATTTGTGCCAAAAAGCGGCAAAGCCACGGCAAAAAGAAAAGGGAAAAAGATGCAAAAATGCAGGAGTCGCCACCTAGTCTATCATGGAAGATGAGGAAAACCATAAAACATATGAAGAATCATGCAAACAAACAAAAAGGGGCTACGTAAACCAGAAATACGGGTAAGGATCCCTATTACGTGCGAGGAAGGTGTTAGGCACCCTCGCATGCCCGACGAATCGGTCTTCTAATGATTTCTCTTTTGCAAATGGATGTCGGCCTCCCAGCCTCTTACTGTACGCCCGGGGGCGATATGCCATGCCATGCTAATGAGTGGTGTCTAGAATATAGGTGCATGATGTGTAGGGGTGTGTCCTAATGCTCAGAAGTATCACTCTTTATTTCGGGTCAAGTGCGTATTGCAAGGATATTGCATAAACATAATCAAAGTTGTATCATTTTGAGTGATTTCTCATCATTGCTTACTATATGCTTGAATGCAAGCTAAGATGTAGGAAAACTGCTGAAAACAGAGATGTGCCTTCCTAATGCAACCAGGAAGAAAATCAGATGAAAACCCAGGAGCAAATCGAGTCGAGAATGCAAGCAAAACACATGAAAAACATGCTGTGTGCTACTGGAAACAGGATACAGCGCCTATTTGGTGCGCCAGACTGGTGCGCTAGACTGGTGCGCCACCTATGTGCGTCTAGGTGGGCCAGTAATGTATGCAGGGTGCAAAACACAGAAAGTAGAGCAAAGCTAAACATCAGAGGATGCACTTTGGAAAACATGCAGTAGAAATCATTGGGGAACCCGGAAAGCAGGCTTTAAAAGAGTTAAAATATGTAAATGCAATGCAATGACCTTGAGCTCAAGGGCCTGAAGCCTCACACAAGATCACATCTATGTGAACTAAATGCAGGAAGCAACGATCCAGTCAAGCCTTTGGATCATGGACTGATGCACATGATTCTCTCAAGGGAGTAGGGCGCAATCAGTCTACTAGATTCAGCCTGGAGTTGAATAACAAAGCAGAAAAAGCAAATGGAAAATAGTTTGATCGAAAGCTGAAAACATGCTGGGGCATCTCGGCAAACCAGAGACTCAATCAGGAGAAAACAAGCTCAAAAACTCCATGATAAAGCCATGCAAGTATGATGCTAATGCGAGTGCACTGATCTCTGACCAGTCTGGTGCGCCTGCTGAGTGCGCCAGACTGGTGCGCGGGTTTGGTGCGACAGGGATATGCGCCCCAGGGATTCTGGATCAGACTGTGACCTGATCCAGAACCCACCCAGCAGAGATATAATAGGGATCTATGCAAGTGCTAAAAGGCTTATGCCACGATAAAACCGGGAAACATGCTGCGAGTGCATAGAAGTCAAGAATCATATGAAAACAAAGCATTTGAAGCCAAAACGAGGTGATGGGTTCATGCGTAAAAATGTATGAAATATTCAAGAACAAGCATGATCCGGATGAAACAAAACAAAACATGTGCAGATGTTGATCAAATGTGCATGCTTCTACGTGTAAGAGCACATATGTGGCGTGGTAAAAATATTCAACATGGAACAACAACATATGTAGATTACATGCTAGAAATGCCAATGTAGATTTGCATGGAGATTGTTTGTATGGAAAGTACGATCATGATATCGTAAAGGAAAACATCATAAACATGGGATAAAATCAAATCATACGCAAGGTTTTAGCATGCTTTATTCAGTTCTGAAATGGCATTAACAAATTAAAAAGGGAGGTAGAATGCCTACCTCACGATGTTCCTTCCTTGCGAATACAGTGATAAGAAAACCTTTGTTGCTTTGGAAGGCTCTGGGATGCAAGTAGGTGCTCCAGGGAATGAAATCAGGCTACTGGACTGATGGAAAAGCTCGTGCAAAGGTCGGGTTTTTAGAGTAGAA
>JAMKQA010003146.1:0-17147 GCA_024699735.1 Posidonia australis
GAAGGTTCACAAGATACAATCCCTGTACATAATTCCTGTAACCCACCTTTAGCTTTTATCATAAAATTTCTGCAGTCATAGACAGGCATACTTAGTGCATTACCCGCATTGTTATGCCTCTAGTTTAATGGATTGCATTTAGGATCATACAGTTTATCTTCTGTTTTCATTTCATTTAGATTTTCAGGGAAAAAAAATTGTGAAGCTGTATTAAGTACAGTGTTCACACATTCTCGTTTCTCAAAAAAGTCTGTTTACATTACACATTCTGGCAATCTAAAATTTCTCTAGCTGTGTGCATAATTGAGTAATCATTATTGACCATCGGGCACCGGCCGAATGTGCTGGCCCAGATGGATGAATCAAAGACTTCTTACCAATCCAGAGAGAAAATATAGCACGTCGAATCGGACTTATTCCAGAATAAGTTTGTCGATTCTTGAGTGAGCATGTGTTCCTTCCTTGTATTCGTGTTATTCAAATTATTTCACTTATAATATCCATTTGGGAAACTAGTGCTGATAGTCTCAGTGATTCTTCGGCAAGCGACTTTAATTGCAGACGATGAACAATAAGTAGACAAACTTAAAACGGAGGCATAACTTATTTATTTTATAGAGGGCATTGATCTGGAAATTGTGCGACTTAAAGAGATCATTTTAAGTCTTCTCAACAGTTGATTCAAAGAACTTAAAAAGTGTTTTGATATTATCAATGGTTTTTCAACTTTCCAGGTTCATAATGGTAGAAACATTATTTTCTGGGAAAATAAATGATAGAATGGAGAAAAAGTGAAAAATATTTTACCAGATTTGTATAATTTTGTCATGCATAAAAAAACTTCTGTTTCTAAAATTCTAGAAGTCAATACAGAGGATCCCAATGCATTATTTATTGACTTCTCATCTTTGGGAGATGCAGCGGTACTATATGCTCAATTAAACTCTTGGCATTTCATTCTGAGCAGTGTTCATAGAACAATTGCACGACACCTTAATCTGGCTTCCCAATCTGAACTCTTTCACTGTCTTGCTATGACCTGTTGAATGATGGTGGACTTCGTTTTAGATTTTTGCATGAAATATGGGATTGTTGGGTGCTTATGAAAGTTAAACTTTTTACCTGGTTTGTACTATGCAATCGAATTCTTACTAAAGAGAACCTACTGAAAAAGGGATGGTAAGGCAATGATGCATGTGTTTTTTGCTCCTCCTTTGAAACTGTGAAGCATCTGTTCTTATTCTGCTCCTTTGTGTAGTCAATTTGGCATTCATTTTCCAATGAATACATATACCTAGGTTTTAACTGCATAGAGGACTTGCTTGCCATTCCACCTCTTTTTCATTTTGATGTCACCTTAACTGGTGCACACACTTTGGTTCTTGCTGTTATTTGGATTGTTTGGCAAGAGAGAAATAACAGAATTTTTAGGAATTTACATAGGAATCTTTCTATGATTTTGCTTGATATCACTGTTATGTTTCATTGTTAGATAGATTCTTTGGCTACAGGTTTTGAGAAGGCCAATAATTTACTAGCTGTGTCTGCTTTCCATCCTAGCAGAGAGGGGGAGTAGATTTTAACTCCTGACTGTAAGATGGCACTTGACTTCCCATCGATCCCTGGATAATTATGGTCTTTTAACCTTTGGTTAAACTGAGTTTGTATCTTTTTGAATTTGTACCTTTTTGGTTGCTTACTTACTTTTCAACAACACTTGGACATCTTTTATATTTTTTTGGGCTTCTGGTCACCTGCTGAGTGATGAGTCATTTTTTTGTAATATTTTGATGGACTTTAAACACTGCTTAACCGAACTTGTAATATTTGAAGTAATAGAAAGAAATACAATTACCGATTATCAAAAAAATAGTTGATTCAAAGAAACCAGGAGTGTAACTTAGACAAACCATTTAAGTTACGATGATGACGTCAATGAATCATGTTCTTGACATTAGCAAAACGAATTGATGTCCTACTAACATCATATGAGGTAAATCAGAAAATCATAAGAAAAACAATACAGTAATGACTCTTATAGTCAGACTTGTACGATTATACATTCACTACTTACATGTAGTTATGACTTAAGTTCCAATCCATGTAGTTCAGACTTGTATGAACGGACATTCACTACTTACAGTCATGCGATTATAAGTTTATGGTCGTACAAGCAGCTATTATAAGCTTATGGTCGTGCAACCACTAATTACGGTCATACAACCATAATTTTATGATCATACGGTTACTACAGTAATATAAAAAATAGTCGCTAATTACGGTGGAGATATGGACTTAATAATGTCTATTCAAGTCCTCGATTCGCCTGATCATTCTTGGCTTCATATAAATTGCGGTTTTACCGTGGAATAACGTGATGCACTGATGCTATGTTATTTCATGTATCATAACAAAACCTAAATAAACAACTCAATTTAGAATCTAATTGGTTTTCATATCAGAACTTGAGTACATTGTTTTTCTTTCCCGTTTTTGAAGCAAATCATATACTAGTTATAGAATCTCCAATATTAGAATAAAAAAATCTAAATTTGATAGATTGTAATACCATTCTACTAGAAACTATATAGAATAAAATACTTTTTCTTGGAGTGGTATGTAACGAATGTACTATCATTTTGTAGGTTGATTTCTGGATGAAATTTCTAGGTTGATTTTGGTTGGTCAGCTTTTCTACTTTTTCTAATTCACATCTTTGTGAAGTTTCACATCACGTTACTAAGGTGACAACTGTTCCGGGAAGAATATTTATGATTGTGCAGAATATCCCTTTTTTGTTCTTGTAACAATTCTGCTTCCAACGTCAAAATAAAAGGATTTTACCTGAAAGAAAATGGGGAAAGGAATTCAGCTTTCAGAAGCCTGAATTCAGAAAGAGTTGGTCTGCATATTAAGGCAAAAACAAATAACAATTACATCAAAAACTCTGAAATATAAGTCACCGGCTAAATATCATATTTCCACAAGAATCCCATGATGTTTTAATAAGAGGCATTTACCACATTCGCCCTTCCCCCAGTCTCGGAGGCACACTCCCAAATTAAAGTGGTACCCAGATGCATCTAAAGTACAACCGAGATTATTGTTACGCTGTAACGATCCGTTTCAATCGTTGAATTTGAGGGTAATGTCTATGAACATCACTAGCTAAAGCAGGAAATAACTGGTAAGTAAAGAATCTAGCAACCAACCAAACAATATATTCACAAGAAAAGGTGGTATATGTTCGTTCCGAAGAGCCCCATAGAGACACTACATTCCACACCAAAGCTTAAAAAGGACCAACTTCAATACCCCTTTACTGCCCCCTTATTCTCTTCCTCTGAAAACGGCAACCAATCAATTCAAATTGTACTGTTATTACAGAAGAGCACGCATTCCGACGTCTAAAATTCCAGTAGAGAAATCAAGATGCATCAAACCCCAAGAGTACCAGAACAAAACATAACTAAAGCAATCCAAAGAAAACTCTAGAGCCAATGACATCACTCTTAACACATTAGACCCATCTGCGAGGCATATGTGCTGCAGCTAGGCCTGACGGACCAACCCAAGTCTCATTCATATTACTACTTGCCAGCATTGCCATCAGATTTCCTCCATGCACCCTTCCTCCTGAAATGGCGGCTGAACTGGACTGCCGTTTATCATCAAAACCGGAACTGAACGGGACTGCTGATATGATGCTCTTCCCATGGTTTCTGTCCCCAAACATGTTCACTTCCTTCATTTTCCCAGGTACAAGGAGCTGTGTACCTTGTATAGCATCTGGTCCTAGAGTACAACCACCATGAACCTTGTGATCCTGAACCAGCGCACTGTGTGCAGCACAAAGGCCATTGTTGCTCCTAGGATATCGGTCACATGGAGACCCTTTGACACCAAGAACTGAGACCACCTGTCCCCATGAGCACCGCTGGCCGCCACCATGAGCTTTACAGAAATCAGTACTACCCTGAGCATTCTTTTTGCAACCTTCATGCTTGCAACGTCTGCCCCCACCATGGCTAACACAATATGCCATACTTCCCCTGGCACTACTTGTGCACTCTGGTGCAGCACATCTTTTGCCACCACCATGGCGGACACAGAACAGTGTCCCACCATGCACACTCCTTGGGCAGGCATCATGGTCACCTTGGAATGCACATCGCCTGCCTCCACCGTGTTCTTTACAGAAAGGGGTACTTCCTTCAGCCCCTTTGTTGCAACCAGCAAAAGTGCACCTCTTGCCACCACCGTGCGTTTTGCATAACAGCGTGCTCCCCTGTGCACCCTTTGTGCATGAAGGGTATTGACAGCGTTTGCCACCACCATGTGAAATGCATAATCCAGTATAGCCTTCAGCACTCTTGGTGCAGTCTTCATGTCGGCACCTTTTGCCACCACCATGCTTGATGCAGAAACTGGTTTTTCCTCTAGCAGCCCGAGTGCAACCTTCACGACCGCAGCGTTGACCACCATGGGCAATGCAGAAGTCTGTACGCCCTTCAGCACTTTTTGTGCAGCCAAGGAATTCACAGCGTCGTCCCCCACCATGAGCTTTGCAGTAGACGGTCCTGCCCTCAGCTCCCTTGTTGCAGCCATCTTTGTGGCACCTGCTGCCCCCACCATGACCTATACACAAGCCAGAAGCACCTCTAGCTCCTTTTTCACATCCCTGGAATAAACAGTTTTTTGTGCTATTGTTACGTCGGCGGTGGGTATGGGTGAATCCTGGACCTGAAGAAGAGGTTATTAAACTTTTCTGTGCCGGTGTTGCAGTCGATGAGATGATTGGTAAGGCTAAAGCTGGATCAGCAACTGCAGGAATTGTTCGATTAATCGCAAGGTCGTTGACTGGTTGGCTGGAATGAACATACTGAAGTAATAAACCGCCTGATTTCCATCGAGATGATGTTGAACCATCATCAGCAGGTAGTGACACATTGACCGATTCAGATATCTCTGCGTTATTCTGGTGATGAAATAAGACAGGATTGGTGCTGGTAATGACAGTAGATGCAGGTGGTCCTGTTGAAAGGCTTAATTGCAGATCACACTTTGGTGCTGTTTCCAACTTCTTCTCCGTACGTACAGCAGGTCTTTTAGGGCTGGGTGTGTTATCACTCTCAAGATGAAGTTGAAAACTCAGGTCCAGGTCCATGGAAGTCTCTTCATCAGTTTCTTTTGTAGAAGACATGGTATAAGCAGTGGTCGAGCTCATCTTGCTATTGTCAGAGGAACTTGATGGGCGTCCTAAACCAAGGACCAGTGAAAATTCCTCTTTAGGAATTTCAGTTCCATCAACAACACTCCACTTCCTCTTGATCCCCTTGGTGCTTGAACTATAAAGGTTAGAAGCACCTGGAGAGTCAAGACTTGAAGTGGTATCCATAAGATGATCAACTCCAGGTCCAACTTTGTTCTGATTTCCATAACAATGTGAAGAACGTGGATAGCCACTGAAACCCAGAAGTTGGAACCTATCATCCATGCTCACAGTGGATAACCTCTAATCTAAACCAGAACCTTGAGGTAAAATAATGTCAATTGGCTTCTGGGGTTACTTGTTACAACAGATAAAACAAGGTCAGTAAATCTTCCTAACAAAATTACCCTAACATTATGGATTCATTGTGTAAAAGAAACAATAGAGAAACCAAGTAAGAGCATCTTGAAGAGCACACTCCCCCACTGACAAATCCTGATGTATTACGGCGGTCCATTATCTTACAAGTCTGGACAATTGTTGCCTAAATGATACCAACCACTTTATTACAGGAAGGTTTGGCATTCACCATTCTAGTGCTGTCAAACGGCCCATGCTAAAAAGTGAAAACCTGGTACAGTAAAACCAAATAAAGTACAAATTAGCAGAATCATAGAAAAAAATTTCTGGAAGATTATATAATGGCTAGCAATCAGTCATGTGCTAATGCAACTTTCTGAGAATATAACACTGTAATTCCACTTTGTGACGTCAATGACATGAGGCCCATTTTGCCATTTATATCTTCAGCTTATGCTATCATCTTCTATTTATGCATTAGAAGCAAATGGAGAGAAAGGATTCATGTTGTCAACCCCCTCACAAAGGGATTCTTGTTGATAATGAGCAGTATTGGACAAGATGGGACAAAAAGAACAAAATGTGAGAAAAAAGGATAAAAGTATAGATCGAATGCACAGAGAATTGATCTGGTCCAGGAATATTTCCACACCTACAAAATATTTATTGCTGAATTTTAGCAAAATCATTTCCAGACTTTGAGATCTCAAAAGCATAAATTGGCTTCTACGAGGTGAGTGTGACAAGCAGGAAAATAAATAAAATTTCCACACAAACAATTTTTCCACATAAACAATTTTTATTTCCTTCATTTTTTATTGAGATAATTGGAAAACTGGCCTCTAGGAGGTGAGGGTGACAAGCAGGAAAATAAATAAAATTGAAGGAGATTCATTTTATCAGTTGAAAATTGAAGACAAAACAGAGAGCAACCTAGAAACGTTTTAAAATCATACTACCTTCAAATGCATTTTCAGTTATAGCATCAAGAAAGAAAAGAATCAGAGAATAGCTTCCTTGTCTCTTCCTTTTAACGAGAGAGAAGGTTTTCCCCCGTTTTTGGTAAAATAGGATAAAAAGAAAAGAAAACCAACCAATATCAGAAAACATATTGGAAAATTAGCAGATAACAAAGTAATTTTGATTCTTAGCTAAACGAACCTGTTTATGTATATACTAATACATACATAATAATAAGCCTTGGATGTTGATGATAAAAAAATCAATCAATACTGAAATTAACGCTATTCAGAGTGAAGAGAAAGTACTAAGAAATGGTTTGGCTTCATGTGATTCATGTAAATGAAAAATTCTACGGTTATGTTGCTTTTTAGTTCCTTCAATCCCATTGAAGTGTTTGGCGATTTTTTTGTTTTTGTGTCAAAACCATATATTGATCATTATTGCATGCGTGCACATGAAATCGAGTTTGACAATATTTAAAAATAAATTCAATTTCCACCAATCCCATATTTCTCAATGTGGATCATTGCACAAAACTAAAGAATAATATATATTTCACTTGTTTTGTTGGATACCTTAAAAATATAATCAAAGCATTGAACATTCTACACAAAGAATAGATGGTATAACACAAGCAAAATTCTAAAAGTCAAATCCTAAAATATATAAATCATATCAATCGAAAGAAACACAGCCTGTAACGACCTGAGTTGTCACCACTAAATCCATTAGCTCAATTAAAATTAAACATAATTAAATACTTAATTTTATAGAATAATTAGAGACTATCTAAAAACATCTAAACTATCAGAAACCTATAGTATGCGGTTAGTGATCCCTGGTTATATGCACTAGTACTATATCGCTAACCGTCAGTACCTTTAACTGAAAAACACAATAAAACACGCATGAATGATCAAAAAGTCAACACACACTCTATGAAAAAATTGGACAAAACCAACAATATAAATCTCATTGGACTTTAAAACAACTTTAAAAACAATTTTACCTCTTTCCAAAATCATTAGGAAATCATCTATATCTCAAAACTGGACTCCACTAGTCAAAATCTGCAGAAAACTACATAGATGCACCAAAACCACACAATGAGTCGTGTTGCTAGGCACTAACCAGTCGACTCTGGTCTCAAGTAAACTATCAAGGGTCACTCCAGAATCTGTACTGCCACAAACAACCACCCTGTGGAAGAGTTTGTCCATCTTGACGTCATAGGACCCTCAAAATGCTAACCTTACACTCGAAAAACCTGTTCGTCGGACTATCCCTCCACTTAAAGGACAAACATAGGGTACGTCCTATTGGTGTCCTAACTCGGTCCTCGAACACTACTTCTAGGCTGTGTCAACACCTATCAACAATTCGATATCTGTAGCAATCAAGATATCACGCTCAGCTGCTCAAGAGTCTTATACCTCCCAAGTTCGCTGTTACAATACCACTAGGTACGGATGATATCCTAGATCTCAACACCCAAAGCAACTGGAGTCTTATACCGTTGAGTCTGGATGGCGTCTCAATCCGTAGACCTCAGCTTCGGTCTTGTGAACGATAATTTAGGAGTTTCATACATCCAAGATTCGACAGACACTTGTCTACGACCTCTCAGTCTTTGACTTCAACCTAGGTGACACACGACTACCCGAGAATGTCGTCACATCTTCTAGTCTAGATAACGTGACCCATCGGTCTCTTAGTCCACCAAATCGAAAAACTACAGAAATTCTTTTCAAAACATTATTATATTCTCTTTGAAATCTATTTTCAAAATCATTTATAAACTACTAGAAATTCGTAATGTCAAAACACCATTTAATAGGGTTATATATATACAATACCCAAAACAACACTCAAAATACCAAAACAAGGTTACTACACTACAAGGCCAAATTATGCCTGGAATGTACACCAACTAAGTGTGCTGGCTATCTGCGTTTGAGTGTTACGCCCTAGGCCAGAATTCCAGGCCAGAAAACATAAAGCACAGAACCCATTAAAATCAAATTCCAATCTTCACATACACCTAACCAAACTTAGCAAATTATATACCAAACTGAAGAGAATCATGAAAGGTTTCATTTGACACCCAAAACACAATATTTCATTTAGGGAAACTCACGAAATCCACTAAAAAAGTCTCCAATGAATAGTATCAATCATTTTTAAATAACGAGGATTAAAAATCACATACTTAACCAACAATTACGAAATCACTTCCATCACACTCAAAATCACACAAGGAACATATCCATATAAATTTTATAGAAAACAGAGCGAAGTTCTGAATTGTACACCTTAGAGACATTATACAATGTCTATCTTCTCTGATGTTGGCTTACAGGGGACGTTTCATTCTCAATTTATAGGCTCATGCATGTAAGTCCCGACAACCTCTCCGATCAACCACTTTACAAGTGCAACAAATCCATTTACGAAGCCAGGCACTCCACCGCTGTCGCAATAACTCCACCACACACGATCGCAACTAAAAACACCACAGGTATAACAGGAAAATAGGAAAACAACACACAAGGCCACAACCATAGAAACAGACTCAATTGAATTAACTAGAATAAATCAGTTGTGCCACCATATTATGCTAGAAAAGTACACTAGAGAAGTGCACTAAGAAATTACACCAAGAACTTGCACTTCCAGTCAATTTAGTGGCCAAAACAAGAACTAAAGCCTCAAAACAACACACACTGGGCCAACATAATAAAGTCTTAAGCCATTAACTCCCATCCACAATTAAAATTCATTAATTTTAAATAATTACAAGTATAAATGAATTTTAAGGTGTTGCATTCTACCCACCTTACAAAAAGGATTTCGCCTCTGAAATCACTGATAGGCGAAAAGATATGGATACTAGGCTAGCATTGCGTCTTCATGCTCTCAAACGGCTTCCTCTACACTATGATGTTGTCATCTCACTATAACAAATGAGATCACTTTATTTCACAGTATCTGTTCCTTTCAGTCGATAATCTGAACAACATCCTCTATAAAAGACAAATCTTGTTGAAGTATCTCTGACTGAACTGGAATCACATCGATGCATCAGCCAAGTACTTTCTCAACATAGAGACATGAAAAACGTCATAGACTGAGTGGTAGGTTTAGCTGATACGTGACTTCACCAACCCTGAGTATCATTTGGTACGAACCAATATATCGAGGACTCAGTTTCCAACGCTTCTTAAACCTCATTAGACCTTTAGTTGGTGACACCTTTAGAAACACATAATCCCTCTAGAAATTCCAACGATCTTCATCTCTGGTTGGCGTAGCTCTTTTGTCGATTCTGTGCAGCTAATAGTCTCTTGCGAATTAGATCCACTTTGTCTGCATAATCTTTGGTCCAAAAAATTGTCGTTCACCTACCTCATTCTAGTAAACAAGAGACCTACATGGTCTACCATATAATGTCTCAAATGACGTCATCTCGATGCTAGAATGGTAACTATTGTTATAGGCAAACTCCGTTAATGGTAGATACTCTTCTCAGCTCCATTGTAGGTTTAAGGTACATGTTCTCAATATATCCTCCAACGTCTAGATGGTCCTCTCTGTCTAACCATTTAACCAAGGATGGAACGTCATGTTAAAATTAAGCACCATGCCAAAAGTCTCCTGTAAGGTCCTCCAAAACCTCGAAGTGAATCTTATATTTCTATCGAACACGATGGACAAGAAAACATCGTACAACTGAATAATTTCCGACATGTATGACTCCATCAATTGGTGTATCAAAAGTTTCACTTAGATAGCAAGAAAGTGTGCAAACTTAATTAATTAGTCCACGATCACTCATACGGTGTCGTTCTTTCACCTAGTATACGGTTACCTAGTCACAAAATCCATGCAAATGTGTTCCTCTTTCTATACAGGAATGTTCAACGACTACAAGATTCCTCCAAACTTCTGATGTTCTGCCTTAATTAACTGGCAAGTCATGCACTTCATCAAATAATCAGGATATCTTTTTTCATGTCAAGCTACCAGAAACTCTTCTTTAAGTCCCGATACATCTTGGTACTCCTAGGGTAAATAGTGTACTTGAACCGATGAGCTACGTCCAGTAACCTCTATTTGGCCTCCTCATGCTAGAAGCACGTACAACCGATAATCATATTTCAACTCTCTATAAGCTTCAACAAAAAAGTGAGGCTCTTTTTCAACCTCTAGTTTCTTAAAAATAGCCTAAACATAAGGATTTGTCTGCTAATGAACAATAATAAACTTTATTGGCATAGGGTAGACGAATAAGTTGGCCACCCAGGCACCAACAACTCCCTAAGTTAGTCTTTTAGACCTACAGCCCACTAAATCCTCCAATATAGTTCATTCCTTGACTATCAAACTCACCATCATGTGTGTACGTCGACTTAGAGCATCGACAACCACGTTGACCTTCTCAGGATGATAGGATAAGCTAAAATCGTAGTCCTTCGGACACTCCACTCATTTACGCTATCTCATATTGAAATGCCTTAGAGTAAATATATACTTCAAATTCTGATGATCCGTGTAGGCATCAAATTACTCCCAATATAGGTAGTGTAACCACTGTTTAAGTGCAAACACCACAGCAACCATCTCTAAATCATGGATAGGATAGTTCTTGTGATCTATCAATTGGCGAGACGCATAGACTATGACGCTGCCATACTGCATTATAACACAGCCTTCCCTAACACCATTGGCATTATTATACACTTCCTGAGGGTAGAGTTAAAATGAGAGTTGAGACCAGACGAACCTTCAACTTGTTGAAACTCATTTCACAATTATGGTCCTAAATAAACGAAACTCCCTTCGACGTCAACTTTGTCAAAGATGTAACTACAGAGGAAAAGTTCTTAATGAGCCTCCTGTAGTAGTCTACCAAACTCAAGAAACTTCTAATCTCTGATACAGTCTTTGACCTCTCTTAGTTACTCACTGTCTTTACCTTAGTAGATCTACTCTGATGCCTTCTCTTGAAATGAGATGACAAAGAAACATAACCTTACTCAGCCAAAATTCACTAGAATTTGACATACAATTAATGCTACCTTAGAGTATCTAATACTGCCTTAGAGTAAACCAGAACGTCATCAACAAATACCACCAAAAATTAGTTTAGAAAAGACAAGAATACCCTATTCATTAGATCCATGAATGCAGTAAGGGCGTTGGTTAAGTCGAGGATATAACTATAAACTCATAGTGATCGTATCGCATCTAGAAAGTGATTTTCTGAATGTCTGAGTCACATATCCTCAGCTAGTGATATCTTAACCTCAGATCAATATTCAAAAATATCGAAGGAGACTGTAGTTGATCGAACAGGTCATCAATACGGGACAAAAGGTATTTGTTCTTTACTGTTATTTGGTTCAACATCCGATAATCTATACACAAGTGAAGTGAACCGTCCTTACAAACGAACAAGACAAACACTCCCTCTGGAGACACATTTGACCTAATGAAACTCTTGTCCAGCAACTCTTGCAATTGTAACTTGAGTTCTTTCAATTCTGCTAGTATCATGTGATACGAAGGCTTTGAAACCACACTAGCTCCGGGTACCAGATTGATCGAGAATTCTATCTCCTTATGAAGTGGCATGATAGGCAACTTGTTAGAAAAAATATCGAGATATCCACACACCACAGAAATGTTGTGAACTCTCAACTCAAGAGATATGAAAGTAACCACACTAGCTAAATATCTCATACATTCCTTGGTTAACGGCTTGTAAGTCTTCATTACTGAAAAGCTTAGGCTCACCCTGACACATACTTTGCACAAAGAAAGAATCACCATCGGCAGAACCAAAAGACACCCTCTTGTGAGTATAATGGATCAAAACGGACTGATGAGTTAGTTAGTTCATGTCGAGTATTACATCGTACTTCTACATGTCTATAATTATAAGACTAACATCGAACTCCCTGTCATTTAACTCTAGGCTAACAAACCGCAAGTATTTCCAGGTTAAGTTGTGCTCCCTCAGCGGCGTCACTATATTAAAATGAAAGGCCAACCTTGCTGGTCTATTTTCTATCTCTACCACAAATGACTCAGACCTGTAGGAAAAAGTACTCTCTGAGTCAAACAAGGCCTTAACCATCCAATTAGCCACAAGAAAAAAACCTAATGGCCAAACACACATCAACAAAACAACATTCTCAATTAAATAGTTGTCCACAATACAGAAGAGATTACAAAACAATATAAGGAAGGTTACACACACAGAAATTACGGATCCTTACCCTCCATAATATCTCCTAAAGGTCCAACATCAAGATCAGTGATAGTGAAGACACGCCTCCAAGTCGGCTATTGTAGTGCACTCCTTGCTCTCTTGAAAGGGTTCGAACAAGTCCTCTGAATGTGCCTTAGCTTCCCACAAATGCAACACACTATCTGTCCTGGTGCTTGCTGCAAATGAGGGCAACACGTCGCAAGATAGCTCGCCTAACCACATAGTAGTACTTCTCTCCAGGCTCACTAGAACCTATCTAATTGGGACCACTAGAGTCTCGCTGACTAGAGCCAGTAAAATTGTGTTGATCGTTAGAAAAACCACCACCTTTCTCCTTCCTTCTCTTTCCAAAACTATCAAAACCATTAGAGTTTGGCATACTTGAGAAAGAGAACTGCAAAGCAAAGGACAACTTGGACTTCTCTTTGGGATGATCTTCCATAAATTTCTTATATTCGTCCTCAAATCGAGAAGTCGTCTCGACCATCTCTGTAATTGTCTGCCATCAACACGCCATTACTTACATCCTCAATCCTAGCTAAAGGCTCTCCAGAAACTTCTTCGCCTATCACTCGTCGAAATCAAATGCTTGGACGAATCGTTTTAGATGGGCAAAGGTAGCTTCATATTCACTCACTGTCATATTGTAGGTTCTGGAATTCTTGGTCGTATCTATCCCGTACATGATCGAAAAAGTACTTCTCGTAGAAGATTGTTTTGAAATCCTTCCACTTGATCTTGATCGTCAGAGCATCCAAAAACTTCAGACACCGCACAACTCTCCACGATTGATCTGCCTCACCATCTAATAGATAAGTGGCCAATTATACCTAATGCTCCTTTAGACACGTCATACTCTCCAATATCTTTACATCCTTTGCAACCACGTCTCGCTCTTTTCTGGCTCACCTTTGCCTTTGAATGTTAGCACATGAAACTTACTCAACTGGTGAAGCCATGGATCCCCTGATGATCTGGTGGAACCTCCCTTACTGAATGCATGGAAGATCTCGTACACCAGATTTCATAGCTCAACCCGCATACCCTATCATCCACTCTCCTTCTGATAACTAAGCTCCTCTACAAAGCTTTGCCTTTACTTTAGCCTTGGCGAGACATTTTGCAAGAAAAAACAGAATACCTACACCACAATCAGTAAAACAAACACCCAGAAATCATGATAAAACCAATAGATACAAACAACCATGACATACAAATCCTATTGAACCAGACAACCTAGGCTAGTGTACCTAGTGAACCTACGTACTGATGCAAATAACAACCAGAGTCATTACTACCAAATCCAATAGCCTAATTAAAATTAAATATAATTAAATGTTTAATTTTACAGAATAATTAGAAATTATCTAAAAGAATCTAGACTACTAGAAACCTGTAGTGTGCTGTTACTAACCCCTAGCTACATACACTAGTGCTACAACACTAACTGTTTGCACCTACAACTAAAAAACATAAGAAGACACGCGCGAGTGATCAGAAAATCACTCAACACACACTCTATGAAAAATCATGAGAAAATTGGACAAAACGAGTGATATAAATCTCATTGGACTTTAAGACAACTTTCAAAACTATTTTCACTCTTTCCAAAATCATCAGGACACCATCCAAATCTCAAACTTGGACTCTACTGACCAAAACCTGTGGAAAATTACATACGTACACCAAAAGTACACAATAAGTCATGTTACTCGACTCCAATCAACCAACTCTGGTCTCAAGTAGACCACCAAGGGTCAACCTAGAATCTACACTACCATGGACAATTACCCTGTGGAGGAGCCTGCCTGTCTCAGCATCTCACCACCTGTAGGACCCTCAAAAGGTTAACCTCACACCCGAAAAGTCTGCTCGCCCTACACCTAAGCAAGTTGTGCCTTTACTGGAAGGACAGACCATAGAGTATGTCCTTTTGGCATCCTAAGTCGGTGCTCAAACCTTACTCCTAGGCTTTACCAGCATTCACCAACAACTCAATACCCATAGTAATTAAGGAATTACGTTCAACTACTCAAGAGTCTCATATCTCCCAAAACTGCTGCCATGATACCACTAGGTATAGATGGTGTCGTGTCTTGACACCTGGAGCAATCGAGGTCTCATACCTCTAGGTTTAAGTGACACCTCGACTCGCGAACCTCAGTCTCGACCTCGTGAACGACAATCCAGGTGTTTCGTATCTCTGAGATTCGATAGACACTTGCCAATGGCCTCTCAGTCTCTGGCCTCAACCTAGATGATGCCTTTGACCACTTAAGAATGTCATCACATCCTCTGGTCTAAACAATGTCACCTATCGGTCTCTTGGTCCACAAAATCAGAAAATCACAAAAATTCTTTCCAAAACATTATCATATTCTATTTGAAATCCATTTTCAAAACCATTTATAAACTACTAGAATATTCGTAATGTCAAAACACCATCCAACAGGATTATATATATATAATACTCAAAACACACTCAAAATACCAAAACAAGGTTGTTGCACTACTAGGCCAAATTACGCCTGGTATGTCTGCTAGCTAAGTGCGTTGGCTATTTATGCCTGAGAGTTACACCCTAGGCCAAAATTTCAAGCTAGAAAACACAAAGCACAAAACCCATTTGAATCAAATTCCAATCTTCTCATACACCTAACCAAACTTAGCAAATTATATACCAAATTAAAGGAAATTATGCAAGGTTTCATTTGACACCCAAAACACAAGATTTCATTCAGTGAAATTCACAAAAACCACTAAGAAAGCCTATAGTGAAAGTATCAATCGTTTTTAAATAACAAGGATTAAAAATCACATAGTCAACAAAAAATCACGAAATCACTTCCATCATGTTTAGAATCACACAAGGAACACATTCATATGAATTTTACAAAAAAACAGAGCAGAATTGTGGAGTATGCACCTTTAAGACTGTGTACAGTGACTATCTTCTTTGACACCGGCCACCTCCCCATGAACTTCGGAGCTCACCACGGTTACATAGATGATTTCCCCAAGCCAAGCACCTTGACACAAACACAAGGACAACTTTGGCAATCCCCTCCTCACACACACACACACAGACACACAATCTCTGTCATCCTCTCTCTCTCTCTTGTTTGAAACTCTCGGAAGGAGGAGAAAGAGGAAGAAGGAGAATAAGAAGGGAGGAGGGGTTGATTTCATGAGGAAGCAGGAGAACTTGGCTTATGGAGGAAGACAATAGGAAAGGTTGACTTACGGGGGATGTTTCGTCCTCAATTTATAGCCTCATGCATGCAAGTCCTGACAGCCTCTCTGATCATCTACTCCACAAGTGCAACCAATCCATTTACGAAGCCAGCCACTCCATCGTCGCCACAACAACTCCATCACACACGACGATGACTAAAAACACCACAGGCAAAATAAGGAAAACACCACACAAGGCTACAACCATAGAAACAACCTCAACTAAATTAACGAAAATAAATTAGTTGTGGCACCATATTACGTTAGAAAGTGCGCCAGAGAGGTGCGCCAAGAACTTGCACTTCCACTCTTCAAGTGGTTAAAACAAGAATTAAAGCCTCAAAACACCAAACACTACGCTAACAGAACAAAGTCTCATGCCAATAACACTTGTTCATAATTAAAATTCATTAATTTTGAATAATTACAAGTGTAAATGAATTTTAAAGTGTTACACAATCAAATCCTAAAAGTCAATTATCTAATATATATTTCTGCTGCATGTATCAGAATAATATATATGGTTCACCCTTGAAGATGAAGGCTTTAATGTCCTTGAAATGTTGATTTATTATGTTGTTCCTTAGGTACATGGTTTAGAATCCTAATTAGGCTGTCTTACCATGCTAATGGAAGAGAAATCCCTAGAGAAAAAGGAGACAAAATGTGGGAAAATATTTAATTATTCCAGCCTTGATGAATGAGATAAACTACCTACCCCTAAATGCATACAATGTACGTGAGACAGTTCAGAGTGGTTGAAACTGTGCTCTGCATAAAAGTATTAAACCCCAAGACTATATACAATCCATTGGTTGATTTTTTTTTTGAGCAGTATCCATTGGTTCACATACAACAATATGAATACTTTCAATAGATTACCAATGTGACACCAATGTTCAGAAACTTGGTGCCAATCTTTTGGAAACCAAGTTATGTTTAGAATAAGCTAGTTACCTAAATTTAAAGATTAACTTAAACTTGCAATAAGAACCTGTTAATATTCATGACGATTTGCACATGGTCAGTATCAAAAGACAAAAGAAAGGAAAGAACACGATAAGAGAAGTACACTCACAAACACAAGAATTTATAAGGGTATGC